>CABFVX010000666.1:4206-19059 GCA_902151425.1 Timema shepardi
GCCGGGGTTCAATCCTCGGTCCTGGCACAGATCTATCTGATTACCAAACCCTTCCTTCACCTCTGACAAGACATCTTGTGAATGTGGGGAATGCCAGGCCTCCACCGTGGTCCGGATTTCACGTTAAACTGGAGGTCCTCCATTTCATATCACAATCACCCTACCATTACACATTAGCGTAAGTGCGTATAATCCGAACGGGTAGTAAGACGCGGTGCTAATAATAATATTAATGCTTTCAGGGGAGCGTCGACAACTGGAGGTAATTAATTTATCATTAACGAACAACTTTATCTAAGGAGATTAGAAAAAAAGGAGAGAGGCTATGGATATATTATCAGCATTCACCTGGATGGCATGTAAGACCATTTTATGCGACATTCCCTTTTTTTCCTCCCCAATCGAGCACGTGCTTCGGTGGCCGTATGGTCTATGGCGTCACTCTAGAAATAGTATAGACTACCGATTAGCGGGAGATCAGGGTTCGATCCTGGTCAGGTGTAGTAGTTTTTCCTAAATGGGTTTCCACTCTACTTCCACGCACATTCGGGTACACTTCCTCTAAACTCAACCTTCCTCACCTCTAACATAATAGAATAATTAGTACATATGCGTATAACCTGAACGAATAGTAAAACCGGGTGCTATATAATTAAATACACATATTTAAACTATTTGAATGAACCGTCTGGGTTGGGGAGTGATGGATATCCAAATCCGTTCTTACGCTCTTCATTCTAAATGCATGAATACCTCCGGAGAATCCCTTGTAATATCCGATTAATTACTTCCATTTAAAAATTTTATATCCACTTCCGTAACCTCTCAGTTAATCTGGAAATGTGTGTTTTTTCCCCCCTTATCTGGCCGACGCCAATCATGCTCAGTGAATGTAATGGACGAAAGAGAGTTTGGACATTAAGGGTGGCATGCAAGGTTAATAAGGAGGCGTGCCACGTTTGCGGGGGAGAGGGGAGGAAAGGCGTACAGAAGGGTGCGGGTTAAGTTACCATGGAGACCACGACACAACACAGCAGTGACCACGCCGCCATAGGGTAGCAAGGAACAGGGAATCAAATGGGGGAGTCAAAGTATTAATTTATATTAGATGTCCATCACTGCCCTGTTTTATCTTATGTGTGTTCGATTAATGTCTTATTTGTTGTATTTATCTTTCACTCTCTAAATGCAAGGTTATAATAACACAACCTTCAAACTAACTTAATCTGGTACATTACACCTGGCACTATACCTTTCAAACACAGCACCTAAAACATTCATGCTGACAAAAATGAATAATAGAATAGGATAAACCATTTGGCCTCTTATAAACTACGTTTTTTAGGGCACGTTTTACTACCGGTTCAGGCTATCCGTGTATGTACTAAATACTCTAATCTAATGAGTTAGGGAGGAGAAAGGTTGAATTTAGAGAAAGTGTACTCACATTTGCGTTTAGGAAAAGTGTAAAACCAATTAACAAAAATCACTCAGTACATTCAACTGGGATTAAAATCCCAATAGAAAACCAAAGTTAGATAGCCACATAAACAAAGGAAAAGCCTATAAGAAGTTTTTTTTAATGTAGATTAGCCAACATTTACAACTTTAACTGATTAATTTTACTTGGCCATAAGAGGCAGCTGTAGATCACATGGTTTTGCATTTGAAAACATGAGCTAAAATTTAGTGAAGTTTTGAGCTGTTATGTGAGATAAAGTTTCTCCAATGGTAGCTCTATTATACTCGTATTTTAGAAATCCTCTTTTAAAAATTAAAGAATAAATATATTTGATCAAATACCTCATTCAATGTTCAAATATTTCCTGGCATGTGTGTAAGAAAGACCAGTTTAAAATTAGTATTTTGTTTTAATATAAAAGTTAACTCAAATATTCTAAATAAATTTTTGTATATGATAACTTTATCATTTTATTTTATTACACTGCATTTTACTATTTTATTCGGCGTTTCAACATTTAATGAAATTAGTTGGGTAAGAATAAGTAAGCAAGAATTTAGAGACTATATATCTACATTTGTGTGGAGGTAGTAGGAAACAATTTAAGAACATCTACCCTTCGGGCTCCGTACACCAGAAAGAGATTTGAGTACTGAACTCTCTATCATCAGCAAATCAGACTCGAAAAGTTTGATGCTTAGATCACGTCCATTGATGTGGGTATGCATCCTTATTGATATTTACGTAATGTTATTTATTACAGTTTAAATAATGTTCTTGTTTTATCACTACTATTTACTAAAAATAAAATTCATCCAACGAAGCTTTCAAATAAGTAAAAAAAGAAACTTAATTAAAATTATTTTTTAATTAATTTATATATTTTAACCGCGCCAGCTCATAAAAACGTTTGCCTTCTTCCTGTTCATCTTCCCGCCTGCAGGCATGCCAACTCAACAGCAGTTTATTTACCCTACCCTCCCACTCCTGTGACCTTTCGGACAAATCTCCCCGTCTCCCCCCTAACTTGACATCTGTAGCAACCCCCCACAATAGGGAGGCGAAGGGAGCTATAACATAACGCTTTTTGGACAATTGACTTTTCACTTCTTCTTTTTTTCTCCTCTCTACTCGAACAAATATATATTTTACTCCATTCTAAACGATTCTTTTCAGTATTTTTGAATTATTTTTGAAGAGGAGGACACGGTACCCGCCTATCATTTAACAGTGAAAACCATTCATAGAAAAAAAAGAAGAAAAATCGCGTGAAAAATATTTTATATCTATTACTTCGGGTAACGTTAAGAATCGTTTGTATATGTCAGAGAAAACTGACCTTCGATATGTGTAGTGCGAGTTCATATTGTATTTCTTTTTATAATAAAATCCATAATGTATTTTGTAAGAAGCAGAAATGGGGGAGTGTCACAGGCATGACGGGTAGAATATTTTCCATCTGTCCAGGCGGCACAGGGTTCGCATATGTTCTTTCTTTATTTTTAACAGGGAGGGAGAAATGGACAGAGCGTGTGCATTTTAAACCTTGAGTTCATAAGATTTTTTTATTTTTATTATTATAGCGAAGATAGTCGCGGAAGAAAGGAAAGAATATTATTCTGAAGGTAAATGGTTCGTGTTGAGCCTCTATTACACACAGATGAGTAGACCTGTGTAAATATGAAACTCCCTCAAATTTGTTTGGGTTTGAGATTGTTCTTTGAACCACGTGGAAGTTTACACATACAGTTTAATCATGCGTAGCCCTGCGAGTTAAATTGTTACACCCATACCTTTGAAATATCGTAGATCTAAAATATGTTCATTTCAATTTTTAACAATATTAAAATGCATATGACTAGGAATTTATTCAATAGTTATCTAATTACAAATTTGATTTGGTTGAACAGTGCTTAGTTAAGTTAAGGAACTACGTGAATATTTTAATATTATTAATCCGTCTAACCATTGTTATTAACAATTTTTTCCAAGGGGTAGCAATTAGGGGATGAGGTTTTTTTAAAGTAAAATACACCTTCATAGGCTAGAAATAGGTAATGGATTGTCACATTTATAAATTATTACATGGGAAATCATTCACAATGCACTCAGCTAAGATTTGAACCTTGATATACCATAATTCTCAATCTCCTGTGAGCCTGACATCTTAATATCGCGTGTACAGCAGGGCTGGTATCAACACATTCATTCTCATATCAATCCAAACCCTTAAAAATGTCCAAAGTAATAATATTGTATATTGATATTTAATAGTTGACTACTATAAATCAAATTAAAGGTAATTACATATTCACCAATAAAAGGTTATTGTATTTTACAAAAAAAAATCACTTTAATTTTATTTTTAGTTTCCACTAAGTCTACGAGGAAGTATGTAATTATTGTGTGTGTGTGTGTGTGTCAAAAATACACACTACCATTATTTATTTGCATTCTGTCGAATTGAAATTGCAGTTTTTCTTAAAATAGAGGGTACTTGCGTTTTATTAATATATATAATCATATAATATGTATTTACTAATTTACGTGATTGTAATATTACATTCTAAAGTTTGTGGGTATATTTGTTTGCCGTTATTTTGTGCTATTGTAGTTTGGGAATAAATAAATACATAATTAATTTGTTTTAGACTTTCCTCTTTATTTATCAACATCTAAATAGTCTCTCGCTCTACCCCCGACAAGGCCAAAAAAATCACTGGAAAAATTGGGACTTCCCTTTTCTCAATGATAACTTGACGGCTGGAGGACTGAATGCTGTCTCTGTCGTAAAACTTAAGTCATTCTTAATTAGTAGATTGTTCTGATTTGATCATTCAGTTATCAAAGTACAGGTTAAACACCCCTTGCAATGACAGTAATAATAACGATACACCAGTAAACCCTGGCGAAACTTTCGCACATTTGACCTTCCCCTCCCCCCTTCTCCCCTAAACAAGATTTATTCTTTTGTTGGGTTGTTTAAATTAAATACTCAGCGAAGTGTATACACAAAATAGCAAAGAGAGTTTATTTTTGGCAATTGATACAAAAATATTGTTAGATTTTTTTAACTTAAATTTTAAATAATGTGTTTTAACGTAAAATGAGTGTGCTAGGTCAGAAGTTGGTAAAAAAAATCCTATCCACTGTTACCTTATTCATCGTTGTAGGCTTTGTATCAGTTGAGAAAAGGGGATGTTGACAACAGGAATAATATACAGGATCTAACTCAGATTAGAGGATAAAATCTATGTTTAGTCAATAACTTCAGTTAATTTTACCTTTTATTACCACCTTCAAGGAAAAACCTACACAGAGGGCAGAAGATTTTTTTAAATGTGGAAAAAAAAACTAATAGTGGGTAAGATAACACCATGACTATCATGACCCCTAAGCTATGAAGGGTTCATATTCTCACAAAATAAACCTGATTACTAGATATTCATGAAATTTATCTGTATGAATGTGTGTATATATGTTTGTATGTGTATATGCAATTGTATGCATGCATGACATTGGCTTATACTTGGGGGGAGGAGGAGTAAGGGACGGGTTTGGACTTTATGTAAGTTTAGTAGACTAGTCATTCATCACAATTGCCCCTACTTAACACGCAAACCCGCTACACTCGGTAGTAAATGACAAAATGGATCGTTCATCCAGTGATGCGATGACCTAAACAAAATGTGCTCAAGTCATTGCACAGCCATCAAGTTAAGAAGTCTGACGTCATGCGTCGTCCAATATAAAGCCTAGATTGGTTACAATAAAGTATTCGATTGATGTTTATCGAGTTAAAACGTGAAATATGTGAGATTGGTTGGTATAGCGGTTTGCAGTACTAACTGACTCGGTAGATCAGGGTCGATCCATGGTGCACTGAGTAGTATATTTTTAAATCCTCTCTAAAAGAATGATGGTGCAGCTGCTTTTACCTAGATCAGTGTAGTTTACAAATAGTCTGATAGGGCAGTAATATGCATTGCACAAAAAAATAAGTTGTGTGGCACAATCATACAGACGTCTCATATACGCCAAGTCTATTAAAGTGTGAAACAACATTTAAAAAAATAAGACTCACGGTCGGGTGTACTAAGGGTGGTTTTCTTAAGGGGTATTCCACTCTACGCAAATGTGGGTACACTTCCTCTTAATTCAACCTTTCTCATCCCTAGTACATTATCGTTATTATTAAGTAGGCCTACATGGGCGTATAACCCAAACAGGTAGAAAAACGATGGGCTAAAAAACTCTTAGTAAGTTCACCTAAAAAAACGTTAAATAAAGTTAATAAATCGTTCAAATTTTCAAAATTATCTACCAGAAACCTCCTTTGAACAAATATGTATTAGAAAAATAAGTAGGCAATAATATTTTTCATGTCCAGCAAGTACTCCCCAGACATACATTTAATCTAAATTGTTCTATTTCAAATTAACAAAAATCAACAATATTACCCTTAATTTGAGGGCTAGAATCAAAATAAAAAAAGTATTCTGGTACAATCAATAATATTTGGCTATCAAGTTTGAGCTAAACTCATTTGGCTGTAGCACCAGGGACAAACCGAGATGTAGGAACCACTTTTTTTTTTAGTTCAGGGCACATGAAACATCATAATATAGAGGTTGAAAACTTTCCAGTTTACAATATTTTCTCTTTTAAGGAACAAAAACACGTGAATTATAGTTAGATCTTTGGTTAAAATATGAGTGCGTAACATACGTAGTCTATTCGCCACAGGAGACAGCAGATGATGTATAAACTGTTAAAACAATAACACAATTAAAAGCAAATTGTTCGAAGTGAAAGTTTTGATTGCCAAATAGTG
Source organism: Timema shepardi (assembly GCA_902151425.1). Taxonomy (NCBI): domain Eukaryota; kingdom Metazoa; phylum Arthropoda; class Insecta; order Phasmatodea; family Timematidae; genus Timema; species Timema shepardi. The sequence continues at coordinate 10,503 of CABFVX010000666.1, forward strand.
ACAACAAATCAACATACGGTATATTCTTGCAAATCATATGGTTTGGCGAATGGATACGTGATAGTAGATCTGGTAACTATTGCTAGCTTTCAGTTACCACCACTCCTATGGCAAATGGACGATAGGTTGGACTCGGGGTGATATTTCAAATAAGACAGGATTATTTGAAGATGTTTCTACCATAAAGTGATTTCTATCTTTACCAGGCGTATTTTGATGCAGTTTCTTAAAAATTCACATTTCTTATATTAGTTTCGTAGCAAGAATTGTTTCATGACTCTTATAGATAGTCCTGGAATTAGACTGATGATTTGAGTACTAACATGAACATAGACTTTAACAAAGCTGGAATAACAGGGCCCCAAATTGTGTCATAATTTGGGACGGTAATTTGTTTCACCAAATGTGGGTTTATCCATTCACAGTGATGAATTAACGGCTGGAGACTTCGAGTAAGCAGATATATTAATTACAATAGTGTGGTGAAAATTATGAGGGTACAGTTGAAAGGAAATGTCTCCGAATTTGCTTAAATGTTAGCGGGAGAAACCTATCAGGATAAATTACCCTCAGTCCACCCAACCGAGGTTTGAACTTCGATTTCCTCGTCACCAGAAATTCAATAAAATAAGTGTGTTACGCCTTAAGCCACGTGATCGTTGAAGAGGGTATTTCTTTGTTAACTTGCAACCATGTCTAATTTGCCCAAAACAAGGGCGTTATATTCAGGCAATCTTGGGAGAAACGTCATCGAAAAGTGCAAAGCCTTGCCATAAAATATATTTTAATTTTATTAATTGATAGACTAGACCATATTTTCTGCGGTTGCCACTTTATTCAAAGGTTCTATAATATAACTTTACTATCTTTTGTCAATTTGTATTAAGCTTAATTCAATTTTTCGTATCTTAAAGATAAACTACCACTGGCTAGTCACGCTGTATATGCCCTCAGGTTCGGAATATAGCTTACTGTGAAGAGAAGGTTGAGGCTATAATCACGTACGGATGCAATGAGGGTGTTTGTCCACATCTATGTTTATCCCTGAGATTATCTCATACCCTCTGCACGCAAATGCGGATACACTTTTTTTTTTTTAAATATACGTGAATAGCCTCTACGTGAAACATTAAAATCATTCAAACTTACATATCTTCTAAAAGGTTACTCCATTGGAAATCTGACTGTACTTTGGATTTTAATTAAACATTAAAAATATGAATTTAACGACGTTGCCTAGATTTCGAAGATATTTTGCGAGGCGGGTTGATTCTTAACTTACTTAATGCACCTAAACAATTTATTTCAATTTTACCCTTTTCCTGTTTACTATTCTAGATAAACATATGCTACCGGGGCTATTTTAATACATCCTGTCAGAAAGACTCCTACAGGCCATTTTTGTGACCAAAACAAATAGACAAAGTTGTTGAGGCTTTATAAAAAAATACGTTTACAAAAAAGTCTTCAATATATACTTAATAATTTTGTAACACTGTAGAACTATTTTTAGAATTATTTAAGAGTTAATGGTTTTTGTTTCAACGTTAAATCTTTAAAACTCGCCGAGTAAAACGTTAATTCATTAGCATGGGAGATCCTACCTTGACCGGCCATGACGTCACAGGTAGGCATCGTTTTTAAATTTAAAAAAATGCTTTGGAAAACGATCATTAGGTAAATGATGATCTAAATTTATAGATCCATTAATCCCAATATCTTAAGAAAAGTACCATCTAAGTCAAATAATCATCTTATCCTATCCACAACGGCCGACACACGGATTTGCGGTTATTTTAGTCCATTTTGCCAGTGACGGGGAAATTGGGGTTCAAATCCCAGCAAGTGTAATTGGGGTGTTTACTCTTAACTAAATACGGGTATATCTCCTCTAAATAGTTTACCCCTTCTTCTTCTCCATCCAATTAGCATAATGAATGTAGATATACCAGACGGGTAGTTAAGATGTGGAGCAAAAAAAATAATATTATCGAACTTTCTTGAGATTACCCAAATAAAAACAAAAACCTTCTTTGACTTGACCCCTGTCTACTGGAATCCTTTGTGTTAGGAAATTCCGCAGGGCTACCAATTCATTAATCACTTGATGGGAGGAGGAAAAAGGAAGGGATCTCTTTCGAAAGTTCGCTGCCCGCTACACATAGACCCTCGGTGACAAATGGGAATTTCATTCAGTGTTTGAGTTTCGGTCTGGGAAACAATCGACTCTGCTCCCTCTACTAACTAACAATGAGATTCAAGAGAGACAAATCATATTTGGCGACAACGCTCACTTCCACACTGACCTTACTTTCGGAAGACCCGGTTTCGATTCCGGTTTCATTGGTGGAAAGGAATCTATATGACTTTAGAACGTCCTCCATTTCCATATTTGCATAAAATTTATAAATAAATTTCTAAATGATATCCTTTTGTCTAGGACATTCAAGTAAAAATTCAACAATAAAACCTCATTGGTGGGCGTGTGGACTAGATGTTAGGCTTATACCAGAGGTGGGGAGTAGATGGTCTGATCCTGGTCAAATATATCAAGTGTGTATTTTCCTAAATAATATCTCACTTTACCTTCACACAAAATTGTGTGCATTTCCTCCTAATTTACATCCCTCATACCTACTCCATCAGTATAAGTATGAATGGGTATTAAGATGCTGTTCACAAAAAAGTCACCTCATTTGAGTAGGAACATATCATACATAACCTCATCAGTGGGCACGTTGACTGTCAAGTTCCTCTTGACTGGTTTGCCGGTGAAAAGGATGTTGAGGCTAGAATCTCAGCCGGGTGTGCTGAGGGTAATATTCCTACATCATTTCTTCATAGCCCACCACGCAAATGTGAATATATTTCTTTTAAGGGGACCACCTTAATACCCGGGAAATTACCACGCAGACGTCATATCTAAGGCAGTATATTTTTATTTATTACTTAGCATAGCGTTTTACTACACGTTTGGGTTTTACACTCAGTATTTAATTCTTCAATGCGTTATTTATAATATGGTTCAGTCCAAAATGGTTTATCAATAGGGAGAAATGTGTGAAAATGGGACATAAGATCTTTTTCAACGACTTTTTAGGAATATTTGCGGAGCTATGAGACTAGGATTGATGAAAATGGGCTCTAGATTTAGCCTTCCTTTAACAAATAGTCATTTTTTTAGGCTCACAACAGAAAATGTTAAGATATTTGAGAACTAGCAGCATACTTTCACTTTTTCCTTGAGGTAAGAAGTTTCGTGGTTTTCTTTCTCCTCTTTCATAACGACATGTAAAGGGATGGTTGTAGGCTGGGAGTGAAATTCAGTAGAAGCTTAGAAATAATAGATAAGTAGTTCCAGAAAATGACACAGATCATTTCATTTTAAGCCCCAGACCAGTGTATTTTAAGCCATGTGTCCTGTCAACGATTGATACTTTGACCGTGGCAGCTGCCTTAAGTCTACCTCTTGATCCCGACGATGCTATGAACACTGTTTATTGTCATCGATGGAATTAGATGTCGCGCAAAGTTGAAGCTACTAAAAGGAAGCCGAAACATTCTCAACAAACCACCACATCCTGTCGTGTCCCAGCAAACGCTAACGGGACAGTCCCTTCGGATCGGTCTCCATCGATCGCTAGTAAATGTCGAGTCACCGCGAAATGTTCTCTCATCGCAACACTTGATTATCCCACCACTCGCCGATATTTCTAGGCCCCACTGCCCAATTCACTACGGAGTCTTCAAGAGTACGCCGCGTCAATCTCCCCACCCCTCCTCCGCCCATGATGGTGGACATCGGAGGACGTTGAACTTGCACATTGGCGACTAGTTTGGAGCTAAAAGATGTCGGTATGGATCATTATTATAATTGCGAGGCGTAGCAACCAAGATAAAGCTAAAAAAACCTATTATTTAAACACTCGCCTAAAAACCATAATCTTCCATTAATAATTTCACATATAAAAAGAAACCCATTATGTTAAAACCATCCCAAAAATAACCTTAAAATTCTTCAACCAGACATTATTAAGGTGGAGATACAGGGAACGCGATGAAAGATCCGTGTTTTTATAGCAAAACTTTTTTTTGTCAAAATAAATCAAATATTGCTTCTATTCAAACATAGAGTTTAATTTTCGTCACATGCTGACCTCAAAAGTTCTTGAAAATCTGTCAAGGGTCTCATGGAATTTCTTAAACACTTTTTCTGTCCATTTAAAAAGGTCACCTACTGCCGCTATGCTCATGACAGATATCCAACCACTGTTGCTATCACCATGTGAAGAACATTAAACTCTATATTTGTATAGAAGCAATATTTGCTTATTTAGATCAAAATAATGTTTTGGTATAAAAATTACAAAAACACTGACCATTTCTCGCGTTTCCTGCATCCTCATCTTAATGTTTATTGTAGCAGTGGCTCGCTCAGGAATTTACTTGGGCAAGGGTGAAGGGAGGCATAAAATATATCAAAGCTATAATACCTTACCTTTTTCCAATTGGGAACTTAGGAAAATTGTGTAGTAAAACCCCTTTAGAATAGAAAGACGTAGTTTTGATCATGCATTTGATACATTGACCTTAGTTATAATTGTACTTTACATTTTTAAGGCTTTAATTATTTATTTATTGTTATTTCGAAGGGGGCTAATACTTCCCATTCACCTCCATTGGGTATGCAACAAGATTAAATCATGATACGACATTTAAATAAATAATAATATACTACCTTCAGAAACTGTTTCACCATGGTACTAAGAAATAATATTAAATCATACAAATTAAAACCTAGAGGTCAGATTTTGTTGTCTTTAAGGTGGTATGGATGGTAGTTAGAATTAAGGAAAGTAATTTTTAAGATAAAAAACCTATTTAGCCAAAATAAATAAAACTAATTTCCTGCACAGAGTTGATACTCAACAGCAGTTCTTGAAAATTTACCATAAGCGTTGCGGAACTTTTTCTTTTTTAAACGTCTTCTCATCAATTGCCACTATGCCCATGGCAAATATTTCTAGAAGTATTGATTCTTCTGTGTGTAACAAGCTAACTAAATGCATGTTCTGTATCGATATTTTATTTATTTTGGCCAAAGCAGATTTTTGTTGTAAAAACTGCAAACCTAATGACTGATCTCAACACTCGTACCTTGATATTAATATATTACACTGAACTATTGTTGGTATGTTAGTGTGTTGAAATATAGGGCTACCTAGCTACGAGGTTATGACCTGTACATCCAGTGTCCAGGCCATCTTGTTAACCTCACCCCCACCCTACCACCCATTATCCACTGTAGCAAATGATCAATGCAACCCCTACCACTGACATTTACTGACATTTAGCCCTCCACCCTCCCCACTCTCCCACCCTTTTTACCCGTTACAAGGCGACCCTCTTCACAATACACGTCATGGCTACCACTACCACAACTACAAACTACCCTCCGCGACTGTGTGTTATGTAGGGGTCCACACCACGCCTACACAACAAGAGTCATGCTTTGCTTCGATTCACAAAACTTACATGCCTTACCGTGGTCAGGGTAATGACGGCCTATGTCACCCCTTCAAATATTTCAAATAGTAGTCTGAATGAGGTAGTGGGGATTATATTTCAATGTAGCTATCGTTCGGGAAACCATCGTCGATGCACTTTTATGAATTAGTCTTTAAAATTAAAGTATATATTTATATATATCATTATTTTCTTCTTTTTTATGTACAGTCTTTAACATCATATAACAATAACTAAATTTTACCGCACTTTAAATGTAAGTAGCAATTTAATAATTATGCTATATTAAGTGCATTTTAAAAACTTGAGGTTTTCAAAGTTTACTTAATTTTGTCGGCTACTTAAAACAGTTTTTAAGAACTCAATTTTAAGCCAAATACGCTCCATATTATTTTTTTCTAATTAGCTCAGTTGGTAATGTGTTTGCTTGCTTCTATAAGAGTACTAAGATCAATTCCCAACAGAGTCGAAAAGGAAACACATTAAAATTAATTTCTACTTTTTATAGGATGGTAGATAAACGTCCGTTGATTTGGCAGATGTCTTAGTCGTATTAAAAAGTTAAAGACTCAAATGTAAAGCACTCTGGCTTTAACGTTTGTCGATAAAAGAAATTGTGAACCTAATAATAATATAAATAATATGTTACCAAAGAATTAATAAAACGTAAACTAATTAAACTATTATATACAAATATTTAGTACCGTATACAATGTTCATTGCCCAGGGCAATAGTTTGTTTATATTTGTCCCACTACCTTGGGACTGTGTGTGAGCTGTGTCACTGTTGTCCGGAGCACCTCGCGTCCGAGGATCGAGGCGACGCGACGAAGCGAGAGAGGTTGCTTCTCTTCCAGTTCTTGACTGGACTCGAGGCGGTGATCGCCCGGCTCCTTTGTGATGCTGTACCGCGTGCCAACATGGGAGGGAAAAGGAGCGACACTAACACTTAAATTCCCCTTACACACGGACGATGTTTCCTTACTGAATTCAGTACTGAACTAAGAACACGTCATATTTTATCAACCCGCGAACGTGGGCCGCATGGTCTATTGTTTCACTATCGTATTTGACTAAATTACCGGTGACGAGGAGATCGGGGCTTGAATCCCGGTTGGGTGTACTTCAGGTGTGTTTACCTAAATGATGTTCTAATCTCCTTATACTACAGAAATGAACCATTTTCTTAAATAAATTCTAACTATTTACAAAAACAGGGTTGAAAACATAGAGTGTGTGAATCCGTGTCGTATTTCACGCGGTGGTTAATTTACCGGTGGTTTTTCTTGAGAGTTGTTATTCTCTTTTGAATCAAGTACTAAAATATCGCCTTTGTGTATGGGCTGAAGCTCAATGTCACTGCAATGTTTCTTCAAAAGTTTCTTAATGGTGTAAACAACCGCTAATATATTTAACTAATAGGTTACTTTACTTGTATGGGGTTTTTTGCTCTGACTAAAATCGTTAAGGTATTAGCTATGGAATGAAAATTGTAACTTAAACGGATTTAAAATCTTATCATGATACTAGAAATTGTGTCACACTAAAATTACAACTTTGAAATTGGATTACAAACTATTCAATATAATTATGTAGTAGTATGGCTGTACCGGGCAAGCCAATGTTTTATTTTGTGTGTGTGTGTGTGTGTGAGCGAGAAAGAGGAGGAGGGAATCATGGATTTCAACTGATTTTGACTTAATTTAGTACTCATCATCTTGCCTAATCTATCTTTACCAAAGTACGAAAACCCGTATAATTAGTTATTTTAATAATAGGAATGTTTCACTGTGTTAGCTATCAAAGTTAACTTAAACTTAATTACTATACACATTTGTTTCTCGGTTTAATGGCAGTAAAACACAAAAACTTAAGTTTATTTTTAAATTTATTTGGGTTCATTTTGAACAGTTATTTTTTTATTAGGGAATTTTTATATTTTGTGGTAGTTTTAGTCATATAAAGATTTGTCAAAGCAAACCAAACATAACATTATTTATTACTAAACATAGTCTATTTTTTTTTAATTTCTCAGATAAATTGGTTTTTCCAAACTACTTATTTTAGGCTAAATTTTAATTCAACATATCTCAACATTTTATATAGTAGTTTTCATTTTCCTTGTTCCTAGCCTAACAACGCATACAGGCTAGCCACATATTTAAACTAAAGTAGAGATGATCTAATTAATAATTCAGAATTTACTTAGGGAGGGCGAGGGGAGAACTAATTTAGGACAAAACATTTCAATATTTTAGGCCGAGACTCAAACTCCGACCTTCCCGTTACCGGAAAACCAGATTAGATGACATTGACGTGATGCCCAGGTTATTTTCTAGGATTTCTGTCAAGGTTAATTCTAAATAATAATGATTTACATCTCATTTCTAGGCTAATGTCAACTCAGAAATTTAAAAATTCACCCTTGTCAACCAGTTCACTTTAGTTTTATCAAATCAGTAACTAATAGCAACTGAAATATGAGGCAAGTTTATGAAATTAACAAGATTACTGTGTAAAGTTTAAAGAAAAAGGTGTGATATCTGTAAATTTTGGTTTGGTCCATCTCAAAAATTGGTAAATTAGCGGTTTGGGTTCTGGTAGTTATATTTATCTTATATTTAAGTTAGTCTAGCCCACATTAAATGTGTAGAACGCACTCACTATGGACAATCTATGAATATAAGTGTAGTAGGGGGTGACGTCAGAGGCAGGACGAGGTATGACGTCAGCTGGTCGAGAGATGAGCAAGGTAGAGTGGCACTAGTGTCAATTTGTGAGTGGTCTGGTCAGGTGGAGAGGTCACTGACTCTACTGTAGTGTGTACCTTGCCCTCCGGCCGCGCCACGGTCGTTCATACACAGCCCTGCGAGGGAGGTCATCATCTTTCATACACACTTTCCAATTCCCAAACGGTATCTTCAGAATGTACTATCAACAAGGACGTAGAAAGATAATTTTTCTAGAGGAGGCTCTACAAAATAGTTTACGTTTTTATAAAACTATATATTATGTGTGTGTGGGGGGGGGG
>CABFVX010000666.1:19352-55166 GCA_902151425.1 Timema shepardi
GGGGGGGGCTACATATTGACCAAGTACATTCTTACAGTTTATAACACATATTAGACTACTTTTCCCAGATCCTCTAATTCACTTTATTTTTTTAAAAAAGTCCTTATTTTTCCGATACCATATTGCATGTCCAAAATACAATCTTATTTAAAATGGGTAATCCAAACCACACCATCTTTCCACGCCCATGATTATCAGCGTATTAATATGTATTCAGCTGCACAGAGCAGATAGGGTTTGAACCCAAGGTCAGCTAAGTAGGCCTACGCTGACGTACCAGTAATATCGTTGGTTTTACTCACTGTACACAAACCAAGCAATTTCATCAGTAAATAACGCTTTATGGGTTCGACTTGCCCATCCGTTTCTCGTTGTTATATCAACAAAGTACGCTAGATGTTGTAACTTTTTCTTTATCATGACCCCTAGGATAGAGAAAGTATTGTGATCGTAAAAAAAATTAACTTCGATAATTTGATGCATGTAGACATTTCATGACCACACGAACCTGAAAAAAGTGTTGTTTTTTTGTGATGTCGTCTGTCTAGAGCCAAAACCATTCTACCGATCGGTGTAAAACTTAGAATCCAGGGTTTTCATTAAGTTCCACCAAGAAATTTTTGAAATCATCTATATAACCCTAAAATTAAGGCGAAAAAAAAAGATGAAATCGATTTTCTCGAAATCAGTTCTAACAATTTTGATTAAAATGGGTATCTATATATGGTTTAACATTATAATTAAAATAGTTTTTCACTTTTCTGGTAAAATGACTTGGAGGGTACTTTACGTAAGCGGATACATCCAATTTTGATCATCTCTCTTCAATTCTTTAAGATACATAAAAAACGTGTAATAACAAGCTGTAAGACCATTAAACATTTAAAAAAACTTTTATTCTAGATTTATTTTTATAAAACCAATAGTTCCCAAGCCATAAGCAATGTTTCCATTTTTATGTAAAGGAGCAAGAAGGTCTGGACTGCAGTTTCACTTGAATTCCCCCCATAAATTAAACCCTAACAATGTTTTAGCGCAAATTTACTGTATGTATCAGGAAACCTTTGATATTCCTTGTGGGTCACCTGTTAAAAGGCCTCAAACCAAAAATCTAATCTCATTCAAACAATTATTGAGCTGATTTAATTACCATAGAAATAATAGTCTTAGCTAATATTTTAGTATAAATTATTATAAACATTGGAGCTTGCTATATCCTATCTGTGGTAGGAAAGGAGCTTGGAAAGTTGACAGGAATTAATTCACCAAGCCATAAGATCTTCAAGACCATATGTTAAGTTGTTGTTACTTTTGTAAGTCAAATAAGTCACAAGAAACAATTAGTTTATAAATATTATCTTTTTAAACAGTTTTTTATTATTAAAACACGAACTTATAAAAATAGCCGTTTGGATGTTTCTTTTTTTTGTGTGGAAGCGGTGTCTGTGGTTTACTTAAAAATGATTTTAAAACAAGAGCCTCTAAAATGCTGCGTTCATTTCATAAATTAAGATGATGACCTAGCCGAAATAAGGACTGTTGATGTCACACAAACCATCATTTGTTGTGTTCGTGCACTGTTCACAAAATAAAAACATTTTATTTTGAAACTAATATGTTGTATGGCTCTTTCTTCAGAGTTATAAAAAAAAACATTTATTTATTTTGGTGGACGGTTATAACAATATACAAGTGCGAATGAAATACTTTTTAAACCTGATTCAATGGCCACATGGTTTAAGGTGTCACTCTCGCAATAGGCTAGACTGCCGATGACAGGGAGATCGTGGTTCGAACCCCGGTTTGGTGTACTGAATGGGTTTTTCTATAAATGGTTTTCCACTATTTTATTCAAATTAGGGTATACTACCTCTAAATTCAACCTTCTTTATACCTAGATAATTAGAGTAATTAGCACTATGCCTATAACTTGAACAAGTATTAAGACGCAATGATAAAACAAATCATGTACTGTAATAATTGCCACAACCGCAAAACAAAAAAAAAGATTAAGTGTTTTATTAACATAGTTTATTTTCGATGGCTACGAAAACGCCAACTAAACAGTAATCCTTAGGGAGGTATAGTAGAATCGATTAATTAAACTATTTATTGAGAATATAGTATTAATAAGCAGATAATATTTTTTTTCCGGATCAATTGATATTAGTCACTTTCAGCCATTGTTTACAACATAGAACCTTCTGCTAGCTGTCATCACACAGAAAGTGTATACCTTTAATGGCAAAAGGAAAAAACATCTTTCCCGAAAAAGAGACGATACAAAAATACTATCGCAAGGACAATAAAGAATTAACTACGTTACCTGTCTCCCGCTGGCGAAATGAGAGCCATCAGCTTATGTCTGTATCGCATTTGACTGGCGTTCACAGCATGTCAGAATGTAATCCCTTGTCCCGCTGTTAAGTAGATCACAGGCTTGTTGGAAAGGAGCTCTCTGCGGCGGGAAAATGAAATGTAAATATTTTCCTTCTCTCTCCGTAAGGTTCATGAAATAATCGCAGGGAATGAAAACTCTGCAACGTTCAATTAATCCTCTCTCTGTAAGGGAAGGGTATCTATCCGACATGTGTGATGCTCAGAGGTGGGTTTGGGATTATTAACACTTTTCGGATTATTACGGTAGAAAAAGAAAAGTTATAGACATAAGTAAGACATCAAGATTAAATAAAACCTTATCATTTGCTTATGCTCGTATGAGGCTTACATTATTTCCATCAACAAACTATGCTTCACTTCACCTCAGATAATAAAATTATATATTAAAAAAATTGAAAAACTTTAATACAGATCTAGTTGTCAGATTTTCTCAAAGCAGTCAATACTTTAATAATATCACTAACGATTATTATAGTTAATGATATTGTTTAACTATGTGACAAGTCAATATAGTATTGCTTAAACTTCTATGCTGGCGGCCGGGGTTCGATCCTCGGTCCCGGCAAAGATTTATCTGATTACCAAACCCTTCCTTCACCTCTGACAAGACATCTTGTGAATGTGAGGAATGCCAGGTCTCCACCGTGGTTCGGATTCCACGTTAAACTGTAGGTCCTTCATTTCATCTCACAATCACCCTACCATTACACATTAGCGTAAGTGCGTATAACCCGAACGGGTAGTAAGACGCGGTGCTAATAATAATAATAATAATATTGCTTAAGTTAGGATATTTAACTTTTACTCAGCAAATACCCCAGCTAAAATAATCAAAGTAAAATCATACTCTTTTAAATTAATATATTTTTGAATCGCATTAACCACAAATATTAATTCATATATTAATGTAGTTAGTTTTGTTTATCTATTATGAGAACTTCAATAACATTAATGTTTGATTGTTTTTAGTATAATAAGTTGATTAATTTCATAAATTATATAAATAAGACATAAATACGAGATTGCAATAAGTAAATCTTTGACATTATATGATTAATATATTTATGTTTAGTGAGATGTATTAATTTTATTGGAATAATTTTATTTATATTAGGAATTAACTTAATGACCCACCTGGAAGCATGAATGCATAAAAAATTATTAATACCGTGCGTATAACCCGAACTGGCGGTAAGACGTGGCAATGAAAAAAATACTTAACAATAAATATATACATTTAAATCCGAATTATGAGCATACAGAGAAGAGAAGAAAAGAGTTTTATGTATGTAAAATAGTAAAAGGAAATATTTAAGTAGGTAACAATCAGCCTGTTTGGTTTTAAAAGCTCATTACCAAGACATTACATAGAAATTTGGGAGCGCTCAGGCTCCAAGAGTTGAAGACGGGAATTTCAATAATATTAACTCAAAATGCATCTCACACAACCACACTCCCACTCATTCTTCTTCTAAATTATTCAAGTAGGCAACGTCGTCAAGGGGGGAAAAGCTATATTAAAAGTAAATAAGTAGACCTGTTTCTGATAAACTTTTAAGGTGATAGTAGAATGATTAAGGGAGACAATCTCTTTATTGGGACAAATTTAAATTAAACTTCATCCCTCCTTATAAGTGTGGCACATTAAATATGCTACCAACGTAGATTGTTGTGCATTAATTAAAAGTTCCATATCCCACATGGAATTCAACAAGGGACTCCTAAATATAAATATGTAATATTATCACCATATTGAAAGATATAACTACCGGATAAATATTGCTATTGGGAGGTTAAAAGTTATCTACCAGATAAAAGTTTTCAGCCACTTTAATGTTTTACGCGGCTTATGAACTGAATTTATCTGCCAGATAACTATCTGTAGGATAAATATATTTTTCCTCAGAACACACAAGGTTGGTACTGTTTTTACTGGTGTGCGCATGCGTATAAACCCTGCTGATAGCGCTACAACCTAGTGAGTGGTGAGAATTCTCAACATTTGTTAAACAATGGCGGCTAAACTAGTGCGAGGAAACACATGGCCTCACATGGGCGCAGAAGCTAAGTTGTCTTGCAAGTATTAATTTCGGCGTCTGCCAAAATGTGGGCAATAGTTGGGTACAACGTTTAAAAAATTTCATTTATTGTACTCACATTTTGATAATTTGTTCTTATATAAATATAACTCTACAAATAGCTTGTCAGACTGACTGATAGAAGTGTGAATTAAATGTTCTAACTTTATATAGTTAGAACCCGGGCCTGTGCTTGCTAAACACGTGAACCAAAATTTTAACCTAAAACAGATTCTGATAGGTGAAAACTCAATAAAAACAACGCGTGACTATGGCAACAACCACTTTAACTTCCAGATAAAAGTTATCAGGTACTTAAACCTCCCGATAAAAATGTGATGGTAAATATATTTTATCTGGCAGATAAATACTATCTGGCAGTCATAAGACGCACTTTTAACTTATCCACCAGATAGAAATATTTATCTATTAGATTAATATGTATCCAGGAGTCATAAGACCGGCCCTTAGAGTTTCAACTAAACACACACCCACATCGGTGGGCACATGGGTTGAAGTAGTGGCTCTCAACCTTTTTTTTATCCAAGTAACCTCTCCTGAGAACTGGATGCTGGCTACCCCCCTTCCGTCATCCCACCTACCCCCCACCAAAGCTAAATGTTATAACCATACTAAAAGAAGCGATAATAACCTTATTTTCAAGTTTCATTGTAGATTCTTATTTAATTATTTCAAACTAAATAATTATTATGAATATGTATAGGTAAATGTAGGAACCTTGTTGCCTGTTATTATTAATATAAAATTATTGCTGTAGTATTCATAAAATACTAAATGCCCCCCTACTATCCAATTACAATTTGCCGTCCCCCTGAAAACCTAAAACGCCCCTTGGGAGGTGGGAAACACTGGGTTAAAGCATTAACCAACTTTGCTAATATTTTCGGTGAAGGTAAGAACTCGTATCGTATCTTCTACTAAGGGTATTTTCTACTAACTTACATCCCTTCACGAAAATTTGGGTACACTTTTTCTGAATCCTACCTTCCTCACCCTCAATATAAATATGTGAATAGCCCGGATGAATAGTAACTATCTATCCGTTTGGGTTGAACATATTAACTCATTAGGCTAAACTAACGTGTCAGGTAAGATGAGGATTGAATTTATAGGAAGTGTACCCGTATTTGTGTGGAGGGGTAGTATAAAAACATCTTTAAAAAATCCACCCTCAGTACACCCAACCCGTATTTGAACCCTGAACTCCCCGTTGTCGGCAATCTAGGTCTATTGCGAGAGTGATGCCCAAGCTTGAGGAACAGTTCTCTAGAGCCATATGTCCACTCGCGGTCCAAGATTTATTTCAAGAGGTACTTGCCGCACACCTGTCGTTGTTTACCGTTTGTTCCGCTACTTATCAAGGCTCTGTTGAACTACCGCTCTTGCATACTGCTTCTCTTGTATATTCTAAGTACCAAGGACTTAACTTGGTAACTTTTATACACAGTATAGCTTACAGCATTTGTTAACCTTTTTCCGCAACACTACTATTTGTACAGAGCATATAATATATTTTATTGCAAGGACAAATCCTAGTCAGTGCAATGATTTACACTATCCGAGTTTCAACTCCATGGACGAGTGGTAAAGAGGTTGGCTGCAAGTTTGAAGGAGCCTGGTTTCAACCAATCCAGGCATAAATAATCTATAAAATACTCACGGGTTGGTTTCTTTATTCAAATATTACATATCTAAATTGGCTTTACTAGTTTGAATTAGTAGGTAAACAAAATTTTGATATAGTGGTTTTAGAAAAGTTTACGCTCAAATAAAAAAAATAGCAATGTGTGTCTAAAACCCATAAATTAATATGCTCGTAGCTCTGATCCATTATCATAGACTTACTACGCCTCAAGTGCGGCGCTATATTAAATACAAGACGACACCTACCTAAACTCGAATGAAACTGGCCCATTCAATTCTGTTCTAGGTAGGTGGCGTCTTGTATTTAGTTTAGTGTCACACTTGAGGCGTATTAACTCTGATTATTAAACAGCCCTTGTGAGAGACTCCACAGTTCCAAACTGTGTTTTATTGAGTTAGATAATTGCAAATAAATAAACATTAACCACATCGGTAGACAAGCGGACTAAACTTCAAACTCATATAGTCTGGTTTGCCGGTGACGGGAAGGTTGATTTTAGAGTCCCAGGTAAGTGTATTGAGGATGTTTTTTCTTATCGCGAGTACTTTGGCCGACTAAGTGGAAAGGGTAGTATATATCGATGGCGGCGTATAGCCCACACGGATAGCAAGACGCTATGCTAAATAATATATATATATATATATATATATATGTGTGTGTGTGTGTGTGTGTGTGTGTATCGATTATCTAAGATTGTAATAGAGCATTGCTCATTGGGGAGCTACCGTCAGTTGAGCAAACTAATTCACTTATTTCTATTAATCTGGCAAAATACACAATATATAAAAACAATTTAATAAGTAATAAATGAACTGTCACCACTAAGCTTTCAAATTGGCATCATGTTGACAAGTTAAGAAACGTCAAGCTCGTCGACTTTGGTTTGCTGATAGCTCGTTTGTTTAAGCCTAAAGTGGAGTTTACGCGATTATTTTTCACCCTCCCTCCACAAAAATGATGGTACATTTATTCTAAAATCTATCTCCCTCATTCCTATTACGCTAGTATATCTCAAACGGGTAGTGGGACTTGATGAAAATTTTAAATTAAAACAGGCCATCTCCCCGCTACCTCTCCATGGTTTAAAAACACTTAGTAACTTAAAGTTGCCTTCACAAATAATTGATTTATTGATAAAACGTATGTACTGGATATCCCAAAATTTCTCGCGTATTTTGATTTAATAGAGTGAGTTTCAAAAAAATGTCTTAGTTACATAGTGATATACAATTTTGTATACAATATCTAATGTTTTTAAATATGCTGCAATTGTTTTTATAGTCTTTACTATTTGACTTTTCAGGCCTATAATTCATTATGGATGTGCATTGTACGTGTACCTATTTTATAGTAATATGTCGCATCATAAAGGTGAAATTTATAGATGGTAGGTAAAGATCTTAGAGAAAATTTCATAAACTTGGTCTTACAAACATCGCATTTCATTTCTAAGGTTTCATAATATCAGGGCTGTATTACAGAAACATTCAATATTTTACTAAAATAACCCCTGAAATCCTTTCAAAGATGTGCTGCATTGCAGCTGAGTTATTTGGCATTTCGTCACCCGAGAATGCAAGTGTTCTATGTCCAATTTTTCCCTTTTGTGTAAAAGAGCATTGAAGTTTGACCTTGTGTATTAAACCATTGCTACTAGATGACAACTCGAGCTTGTATCTTCTTAAGCAATTATATAATAGTCTCGATTTCACCGCAGGTGAACCATGTGCATTCTAAATAAACATAAACACCAAATATCTCAAATTTAACAATTTTGGAGATAGAACACTTGCATTCTCGGGTGACGATTTGTAGGGCCACTGGTAGAGCACATGTAGAAAGTATTAGTTAAAGTTTTGAGATTTGTTTTTTTGGTTTTTATAAATGTATTTTATATAAAAATATCGACACTATATCTTGTCATTAATAAACTTGTTTAGAAATTATTTTACCAAAAATAAGAATGGAGCTTTGACACAGCCTGTAATTGTATGGAAATAACTATATATAAATAACCCTTTATTCTATCCAATCAAATAAAAATATATATTCAAAACGTTTGATTAAGAATATTAATTTATTGTTTGCTCTTTACTAGAATTTTAATTGAATTTAAATATATAAAATGTAACAATAAAAAAGCTTTGCATTTATGATTCCGTAACTGGCAGTTTGTACTCACACGAATAGAGCGGCACTTCGGGCTGTCCTGTTATAATAGTGCTCATAAACCTCATGTTGGAGTGAAGTGCTAAATGAACCAAAGACATTCAACACTTACTAACCGTGAGACCAATTCGAGCGTGGGACAACACTTTAACCCGTCGATAGCCATGCTCTGTGTGGTTAAAGTGGGAACATAATAGGGAGTATCAATATTTTCTGTAGACGTAATAAAATTATAAAATAAAACTTGCACATTTGGGCACTTGAACTAAAACACCAGCCTCATGTGGTTACCCAGTGACGAGAGAATATAGGTTCGGATCCAAGCCGATTGTACTGAGACAGTTTTTTTACCTTAAACTTTTGTCAGCCTTCCTCCACGCAAGTGTTGGTACATTTCCTTTAAATTCTAAGTTTGTCCTCTTGATATAATTAAAGTGAATATCTGGAAACCAGAACAGATAGTAATGCACAGAATAGTGATACAAATAATAATAATAACTATAATCATCATCTAGTTCTGTTGTACACACACATGGTAGGCTCCCTATTGATAAAAGTTTTTAAAATTAAAATAAATTTACATAACAAGTTTTTCGGTATTGTACCAATAAAAATTTCGATGTATATTCCGTTTACTCTGGAAGACAACAAACGTATCCTGCTTGATTCCACTATGGTATATCTTCTAGGATAGTGTCCTAGTGTAATCACTCAAGGTAAGCATATTTAAGGGTAAATGAAGTAGACATGTTATAAAATTAAATGAAGAAAGGCTAGAAATAGGCTAGCTAATTGAATTCCTCGAGTGTCAACCAGAATTGAACCAGGTTCTATCTCATGAATGTCAACCTGAATTGACCCAGGTTCTTTCCCACGAATCTCAACAAGATTTGTTCTAGGTTACATTTTGCCAGTGTAATGCACGAACGACGCAGCCTGCTATTATTCCAGACAAATTTGCTGGCAACACTATTAGGCAAATCCTGTGAGCCGCCAGCGCCCCGTGCGGCCAAAATAATAACAGCCACTTTCTTGGAGGAACAACCACAAAAGTCACAAGACAAACTATTTGTGTGTGGTGCTACAAGTTAAGCTCTCACAGTTATTGAGGAAATAGATGGATGTTATTAAAAATGACCCGCCTCGGTGGCGTAGTTGGCTAACGCGCTTGTCGTGTTGAGCTCGACTGCTGAGGACGGGGAGAGCGAGATTCGAATCTCGGTCGGGTGAACTGGGGTGTGTTTTCCTAAATGGTTTTCCACTCTCCCTACACGCAAATGCGGGTTCACTTCCTCTAATTTAACCTTCCCAATTCCTAATCCATTAAAGTACTTAGTACTTAAAGCGTATAACCCGAACGGGTAGTAAGACGCGGTGCTAAATATTATTATTATTGTTATTATTAAAACTGTAGGACCAATTTTACATTAAAGTAAGAGAGAATTTTACCATGTTTTTTTTCCTTTAAATACAACAAAGTTATTTTAAAATTATGAAACTTTTAAACTAATCTCAATGTCGTAATTGTCAAATTGAAAATGCATAAAGCCTCACCTCACTGCAATCTGGTTCGAATTTAATATCCAGTTATTCGGCCGCGATATGAGCTTTTAGGCGAGGCTGAAGGGGATGCTAGAAAGATAAGTTTATTTTCAGTTTTTATAGAAAAACATTTCTTTTTGGTCAAAAGAAATCAAATATTTCTTCAGTGGAAATAAAATGTTTTAATTTTATTCACGTCAACAGTTCGTGAATATCTTTCAAAGATGGCCTGAAATTTAATGATTACTTTCTATCTTCATTTGAATAAGTTTGGCATCTAATGTCGTTATGCTCTTGACATATATAATCAAGACATGTTGAGATCACCATGTGAAGAAAATTAAACTATGGTAATGAAGTAATATTTTGTTTACTTTGGCAAAAAAATGTTTTGCTATAAAAACTGCAAAAATACTGGCCTTTTTTCGCGTTCCCTACACCGACACCTTAGGAAGTCAGACTACGACAATTTACCTAGAGTTAGATTGCCACAGTAAGATTATTTTATTTGCCCTATATTTACCTTATGTCTGTCAAAGTTGACGCCTACTGTAAAAAACGACAACTGTAAAACATGGGTTGCAATTTGGTTGCACGAATGCAGTTTTATTAAAGTTTTGAGCTGTCCTCCTTGGCATGTATCATAATTTTTTCTCTAACTTAAGCTTGTAATTAAAAAAAAATTAAATATATTAAACTACTAGGGCAGTGATCGAAGGTATTTGTGTCTGTATCTTTGACACATTCATTATTAATTTTAAAAAATTGAAAGATAATCATACAAGATTAATGTTAAAATTAACTTCATTCATGGTATATTTAAGAAAATTTCGGGAAAGGAATTTAAAATATTGATTCTACTTATCACACAGGCTAGGTTTCTTGTTACGAAACTTTAGTTCTTCTTTTGTCTACTATTGTACATTAAAATGAAATAAAAGCACCGCAACGGTAATTTCCCCAAACCTCAAACTCATTGTCACCCAATCCGTACTAAAAGCGATTAAGTCTCGTTTAAAGAATCGGACAAATGGGGAGACACCACTTAGTACACAAGCAAAACCATTTCATAATAATAAAAAACATATAACAATATATCAATTAATTATCAACGCTGTTGGGGACGGGGATCAATATGTAGATTCCATCTTGTTGGGTTTTATAGTGACGAGGATGTCAGAGTTTGATTCACGACCAGGTGTAATTAGGTGACTCCCCCCCCCCCTAAATGGCTTACCACTCTTTCTCCACGCAAGATTCTACCTTTAACATATCTATCTCATTAATGTAAATATGCAAATAATCCGTTCTGATAGTAGTCATCAAGCTTGTATGGAAAATAAAAACATTTCCTAGATTGAGTATTAAGCTAAGTGGGGTCGATTATGGGCCGGGTTAGATCTCTAGTGGAAAATAAATTAAGTACTATAACACATTAGTTCGTCCCTATGGCATTATTACACTTAGTGAGATATTTCTAGATATTTATTTATTGTTATAAACGAATTGGCACAAAAATAAACGAATCAGACGATTAAAACAAAGATGATGAATGGTATTTCATGTGCTCATACATCAAACCATGTGCGCTCTGAAGCCATAAATTTTGACAAAATGATGGTATCAACTTCAACAGCCGTGAAATAAACTTAGTGATTATAGGCCTACTCCTACGTTTATTTTTTATATGTTCCAAAAATAATTCTTATGGTGATTAGACTATAGTGTAATACCTAACGTTTAGATAGTTTGTAAGTTGAGTGCTGATATAGCCTGCGCTTTGGACTCAGAGAAAATAGAAATATATATATATAATTATTATTATATATAGGACTATGTTATTGTTCCCATTAGATATTTATATTACAATAGTTTGTTAAAAGAAAGCTTAACTTGAGAGCTAAAATTTTCACTTTATGTGATGCGAAAATTCATTTAAAACACTTTTAAAAAACTGTATTTTTATTTAAAGGTTATTTGTTATTTGGATACTCGACAGTGATTGCTTTTTAAGTCAGTGCCTCTATCTATGCAAATTTCTTTTATCCTTTTTAAATGCATATTTAAGTATATATGAGCTTGTTCACTTTGGTACTAATAGTAATTGTGCTAGTAGCACAGTAGGGATTGAACCACGTACTCACGAGCTACAGTCGAACCAGAACCTCGTGAAGCAACATTACATATTCTAGTTTATATATCTTAATAACGGGAGATAGCCGGTTTCCCCCCTTCAATAGCTCCCCCACTTTGTAAAGGGGTTACAGCAAAGAAGAAGGGTTGTGGCTGGAACCACAGATTCGAGACAAACCCACCCCCTCTCATGCCGGGTATAGTGTTATGGTGTGTGTGTGTTTGTGTGGGTAAGGAGGACGGGGGAGGAGGGTAGAGGGTAATCTCGTGGGGGACACTATACTAGTGAAAGTCATCGGCTCAACGTTGACATTTACAATAACTTATTCCTTAGCAATATTTTACTGAATTTGATTGGGTTTTTGTCGTAGAACCTCTCTAGTTATAGTGAATATCTTAAAACATAAGTGATATTTATTTTAAGAATAAGGTGTCCGAACCGGGGGGTTGAGAATCCCTTAAGGCTTGCAATATATTGGATTGCCAGTGACAAGGTTGTCTAGGCTAGAATCTCAGTCGGATGTACTAGGGATTGTTTTTACACCTTATTTATCCCTGTAGTTTTCTCATACTCCTCCATGCATTAGAGCAGAGATTTTTTAACCATTTTAATTCATGGCACAACGACCAAGGTGCTAAAATTGTCAAGGTATTTTGTCAATTATTTTTTTAAGGAGAGATTCTATCATTAAAAATAACGACCATTAAGATTGAGTTTAAGAGTTCAATGGCTAAAATTCTTATAAATATGTATTTAAATATAAATTGTACGGAACTCTGCAAGGACTTTCTCGCTCATATTGTTTAAAAGTGGTGATATTTACTCAAAACTAGTAATATATGTAAAACTAAATATTATACACTAGCAAACCCAAGCATAAATTGCACTAAAATTATGTGAAACTTTTTTGAGTCCCAGTTTTAAATTTTATACATTTTTTTAAAAGCATTAATGTCCTTTTTTGTATGTTTGGACCAATAAAAAAAATCAATATTGGGTCCACAAGTGTCAACACTTCGTATTAAATTTTCTACTTCCGGTTAACATTTTCGACATCTTCAGGTCATCACATTGCTATTAAATCCCTCATTTATAAATTTAGACCAATAAAAAATGTAAATATTGACTATTGAGTCTAGAATGAAGCAGATAGATCATTGCTGTAGAAACATTTCTCCTAAGAGGTTTAAGAAAAAATAGTACACACATTTTGAGAGACATATTTAATTACTCTATGGCATTGGAGAACTATTGCGTTAAAACTTTAGTATTTCTTTACAACAAAGCTCACAAAATTGTGTTAATATATATGCAAATATCTGAGAAACTGTTGGTTTTATAAATATATATTTCATATAAAGTTTTTTTAAATTTTTAATGGTAATCATTTTGTAATGATAAGTTATTTTGTATATCAAATAGTTGTGAAGATACGTACATTTTCTCTTCTGTTAAGTACCCTTAAATTCATTTTCATGACAAAAAAAAACCAGTTTATATATAATCTTAATCAACGCCGGGATACGAATTTTAATCAAAATAATTAGAGTTGATTTTGATAAAAATCTATTTTTTCTCTTTTCGCCCCTTATTAAACTACTCTTAATTTTAAGTTTAAACAGACACACAGACAGATGGCACTGCAAAGATCCATTTATAGGGTTCGGAGGGTCATGATACGTTGACATTCAACAACATTTCAGGTGTTTTTCTATGGTCACAATACTTTACCTTTAATGTTCGAAAAGTTTAAAAAAAATAAACTTTCGTATAGCTTTAAGGTTATTGGTTTTATATAAATATGTTTTGAATAAATATTGAGAGTAGTATTTTTGTTTGAAATATTTATAAATGTTTTGAGATGAAATGTAATCAAAATCTTTCTAGACGATTTTGTGAAGATTGACTTTTTCTCTGTTTGCCCTTCAGTAAACTACCATTAGTTTTATGGTTGGATATTCAATTCCAAAAAATAACCTCGGGGAAAACCTATGAAAACTCTAGATACAAAGTTTTAGCCCGATTGGTAAAATAGTATAGTCTCTAGTTTGAGGTACAGACAGACGGAAATTAAAAAACTACTTTTTCGGATTTGGGGGATCATGAAACTTCGAGATTCATCAAAACCTCGAGTTCGACTTTTTTGACGATCACAACACTTTCTCTACCTGTAAGATAGCGAGAAAATAAAAAAATATGTCGCTCATGGATTTAACATTTCTCATTTTGATTCCATTTATTTTTTCTATTTAAAAAAAAATAGTTTTCTTAAACATCCACAGCACACCTGCTGATCCTTCGCGACACACCGGTTGAACAAGTCAGTGGTTTCTAACCTTTGACAGGGTTTTACCCCAATTTTTGTCTTGTGAGGCCATCGCGACCGTTTGATAAGCCATAGGCAGAGCCCTGCGTTTTTGGAGTTCGCGATAATTCGCGAATGCTAGATATGGCATTTTTTCTTTCAGATGTTCACATTTCAGGTTATCTTGATTGCAAATATATGCTCAGAATTGTCGCGATAATTCGCGAAATCGGCGTTTTAGCGCGATATTCGCGATTTTAAATGATGTCCACGATAATCGCGATTTTCGGCATTCGCGCAAATATTTTGGGATATTGAAAAATAAAAATTGAAAGTTTTGATGGAATAGAGTGATGGCATCGAAAGTTTAAAAATTGAGAATGTGCTGCTAGGGCTGAAGACAGACAGTATGTTCAGTGACTTCGCAACTAAGTGTTTGCAAGCGTTGTGGCTGCCGATTTCAAATGCAGACTCAGAATGATATTTTTCTAGGTATAGTTTAGTAGTAACAGACCGCAGAACCACAATGAAAGTGGATAACATTATTACCAGCTGCATGTTGCAGTTTGGTTATGTTGAGTAGTTATTTTGTATTTTTCTAGCCTAAATTGAGATTTAAAAATATAGTCACAATTTATGTGAAGTAACAAGATGATTTTTGTGTAATATTTTGTCATTGTGACTTGTACATACTTTTCCCGGACCAGCTGCCGCTAAATCTTACTTTTTTAATAAGTTGACAGCACATTCTTTTGCGGATTAGTGTTTTTTACCGTTTTGTCCAAACAAAATGTAATTTTTGGTTTTCACTTCAACATGTTTAGTTTACCTGTTTCAAACATTGTCCTGGAAGTCTAGTTTTAACCCAACAAAGTCAACTTTATCACGAAAGTTTGGTAAAAAACACTTTTTTTAACGCTTTTGTCTTAATTAGATAATTTCGTCGCAAAAATAGGATTTTTGTAACTCACCGCTTTTTCACCGCTTTTGGGAAACTTAAAAACGAATTTGGGATTTTTTATTCACCATAAAAGCCATAGGCTATCCAGCGTAGGGGTAGTGGTAGCTAACGGCTAACAAATGTTACCATATTCACTCTCTTGTATCCATTTGTCAAACCATATGACCTGTGAGACCATAGCTACATAAAGTTATTTAAATAGTGTTATATATACTTAAAATTATATAAAATGCAAATAAAAGGTTTCATTTGAAATATAATACCATAATCAAGTTTTTTTATAACATATTTGGTCTCACTAATATCGCCTTTCTTTATATAACGGAATAAAATATTTCAATATTATTTGATAAACAGTATAATATTGTACTTAATGGGCATTGTAGGGTTTTAGAATCTGTTTCAAATTTAATTTTTAATAAACTTAAATGTAAACGTGAAGCTCATCAGGAATCCATCTTACAGCCGATCAACTGAGAAATCGAATACAATAAAATAAAACAAGATAAAGAAAACGTGTTTAAGTGCAGTGTTCTGCATTATTCATTTGACAAAAGTAAAATTTGCATCAATTTAACAAATTATTAGTTTCATATTAATTATTTTTAAATTTTATTTGTCTACTTTAACAAATATGGTAAGCTGGTAAAACTGTTTCATTAGTCTCACTAACACTCTTTTTTTAATATAATAAGAAAAATTGCATCACATTGCGACGTATAATTCGAGCTGTATTACTTCCCTAAGCCAAGTGTTTTTCGTGGGGTGGGAAGGTGCGATAGTTGGGTGAATTACATATATATATTTGTATCTCGTTTACAAGCATCCATTTTGATTTATATTTTTCAAGTGTGTAGTAAATTATAAATAGGTCTGAATTGGGGTTGTTCATATTCTCAAGAAATATACTTCGGATGTATGGGGGAGATAGTGAGGGCTAAATTGATTCACGTAAAGACTACTTCAAAACGTCCTCTTCCCTTCAGCGAGTTAAATTGTATGTATTTGGTTTATATTGCAGAGCTCCCTTAAGGAATACTTCCTCACTCCCCCACTTTCCCCGCTCGACCCCCTCCAAGCCTCCCCCCTTCATAAAAAAAACTGTAATGAAATGCACATTTGTGCTAGATGCACATAACTCGTGCGTGGGGCCCCCCTGGGTAAAAGTACAACAGAGGCGTGTCTGTGTCATCCGTCGAACGTAGTGAGTGAGCATTACTATTGATTGTTTCGACTGATAGGACTCGCATGGACAACCGTAAGAGAATAGCGAGAATAGAATGGGACGGGGGAGGAGGGGGTGGTCCAATTTTAACTCAAATTGAGCTAGTGCTGCCATCTGTAAGACAATCATGAGACTTTTATAATTCACTTGAGATTGTGGTTAAAAGAGGATTCTGTAATATTTAAATTAATTTTTAAAAAATTGCTGGGGTTTTATTGAGGTTTTAGGTGTTGTCCTGTAAAATGTGTATAATGTGTTATTCCCCATACTCCCCCTGTAACCTTTTTATTTTCAAGCGATTGCAACTTACATCACAACTTTCACAACAAGGCACTATGAAATTACCTTTTTCTATAATATGACATATTTGTAAGATTCTGACGGGTGGCCGCTGATGTCTCCGTCAAAGTCAAGGGGAAAATAATATTTATTGAATTAAGTCAGTTCGCGTTGGTCTTAGAGGTAAAGTGCTCTCCTCGGAACCCGATTCTCACGGGTCCAAACCCAGCTAAGGTTAAACAGATTTTTACCAAGCTCTGAAAATTTGTAGCACAACTGCCTTCAGAAGGGAAGTTAAGTCATTTAAAAATTCCTTGGAAGGTATGCGAGATACCTCTCCGGCAAAATGTGTAGGCTCTTTCACTCTCACTAATAGACATTCTAATATGCTGATATAATTGGTCAGTTCAGAAAGTGCACGGTAAATACCTCAAATAAATAAATATTAGTCAAATATTGGTTAGTATAACAGTATTAGGCTGGACATATATTTTAATACTAGTATTAATCCATAGGTGTTGATATAATCTATCAAAAGTGATGGTTTAAGTTCACAAGACTTTACTTATGCTTACATTAAAAGCGTTTTACTAACTTTTGTAAACGTTAAAAACGACTATTCCTAACATAACCGGATTGTATTTTTGTAGACACTTGGATTGGTGAAAAGAGTGTTACTGATTATCTTCTTGTGAAGGTATTAAAGAGGGTTGATGTTTAAACGCCAATCTCAAATGAAGATTAAATAGCCCATTGTAGTCAGGAAATCCCAGATGCTAATGATGTGGTAAGCCTAATATAAAGTGTATGTAAACAAAACCGGTTTTGAACCAAGACACCATATTGGCACGACCACCTTAACTGGAAAAACCAAACCATTTCAAATCGCGGACGTGGGCCTAGACGTTTTCACCGTCATCGCGTGCGCTGTTCCTCATCGGTACGTGGCCTAATTCTTTGGGGGTACAAATGTAGAAAGATGCTGCCCGCGAGATAACCACAGTCCCTACCGTGAGAATGCGATGTAGCTAATAACCCTGATTCCACTTTGGAAACGAGATATCGGCGCGATCGTGATTTTTGTGCGCGCTCTCGCCCAACTTTCACTGCACACGTTGGGGTGTGGTCTCTCTTCATACAACTCGCTTACACCTTGATACACATGTGTGAAGGGGTCGTGGGATTTTTCAATCCATGTTCTCACGGTTTTATCGCGCCTGTAAACTAGTTTGTTTTTTATTTGCGTGGTGGTCGACAAATCTAATTAATTATCGTGATTTACAGGTCACTTTTTGATTCAATCCTACGTATATCATTTTGTGGAATACTTGTTTCAAAGTGGATGACGTAACTGAAGCGATCAGAACAAAACCGAGGGGGGGGGGGGAAACTCGCCTGATTGGCTTACGGGTTATTTCTGCCAGTTTATTATTAGTTGCTCTAGTACCAGCACTGGATCTCCGTTATATAATCCCCTGACCTGTGATAATAGTGTGAATAAGATATTTTTTCAAGAATATGCATAAGATTTCACATTTAGAGCGAAAAAGAATCGCTAATTATGGAAAAAATGTCCCCTAGTATTTCCAGTCAGGATTGAACACTGGTCTCTAGGGTATGTCTACCATAAAATTCGTTTCGCCAGTATAGCTGATTACGTCACTGGTGTACATTATGATAAAGTAGGGTAAGAGATACGTATATGTTGAGGGGGAAGGGGAATATAATATTTTTTCGCTGACGTTTTTAAAAATATTACTCAAAGGTTTTATCAAATATACTATAATAAAGCTTCACAGCTATCTATATAATTTAAGAGACTAGCAGTTTGACACGTTCAATACATGAGAAAGCTGTATAAAAATATCTCAAATTAGGACGTTCATAATACAACAGCCAACTTTTCTTTAATAGTTCCTTCCTCCATAAACCTGAGCTAGCTGTGGCATTCAATAAATTAAATTAAATATTTAAACAAAATATTACCTAGCCCACAAACTGAATGCCCAAAACCATCATTGACAATGACTTCTTTGCTTAAGCACTATAGCAAGATTGTAACCAAGTAATAGATATTGTTACAAACTTATGTTGGAATAAAAGAATACCAGCTTTCATCAAAGAGAATAACTAAAATAATAGACTGTCTTAAAGAACATTAGACCTCCTCTTCCCATTTTGTGGCCTTTCATTTTGAAATTTAAAAATGTATAGAACCTTAAGGCTGCTTAGAGTCTACCTTATATCTGATTGATAAATTTCACTCTTCTACCACTCTGAGAAGTAATTTATTATTTTAGATGTTTAAATATCTAAACTCCCATTTTACCAGCCCTCACTTAGTAATACTAAATACTTAGGACTGAATTAGTTATTTTAAGAGATACCTCTACAATCCTGGAAAATGTAAATGTTCTAACTTATCTAAAAGTGTTCCCCTGCTCCCGTTATTTCCTATTCCCTCATCTCTTTTTTTTCCACATTGAGTCCTAATTTTAATTTTCAAAACTTGTATGGTTATTTGGAGTGATTCTTATAGTTCCATAACCAATTTCAGTTCTATACCACGCATAGAAGTAGTTGTTTCTATTAGTTTTAGAATTGTTACTCCCCCTCTTCCTTTCACCCGTTTATCCAACTTTTACTTAAAAATTTCAAATTTTAAGGCTTATTTGGTTATCTGGAATGGTCCTTATACCTGACTGTCAAATTTAAAATTCATACCACATAAAAAAAACTTTTTCTTCATATAGCCTGAAGTCCTATTTTAAAATTTTAACTTAAATTAATGCCGTATTCGTATCCCACGATCCAAATAACCCCAGATATCAAATTTAATTGAGATCGGATGACAAGATATTTCCCACCCCTTTTTGCCTTTATACACTTCCTTAGAGGACGAAATTTGAAAAACCCTCAATAAGGCTCACCCAATTCTGGAAAGGAGCCTTCATTTTAAACTTCAAGGTTCTCATGTCCGTTGGCTCAAAATACACATAAGTGAATTTTGAACATTTTCAACCCTTCTTTTTCATCCCATGGAAGTTGAATTTCTCTTAGCCCCGGCTTATAACTAGCCTATGGCCTAAAAGAAACCTAAAGCAAAAGTTAAGTTTCCAGGCCCATGGGCTGAGTGAATACGTTTATCATTGAGTCAGTGAGTGGATTTTACCTCGTATATAACGGGTGAGGCATTTAATTTGCGACACCAAAATATATCGAAAAATAAGTATTAAAAAAATGTTTCAAATAAAGGTTGTTTTGTTTTTGGAGGGGAAAGAAAACATCACTAGTTATTTTTGATTTGGTGGACGTCTTGAAGGTTATTTCACGGCCAACTTTGTTTTTTATAATGAAAACCTATAATTCTTTAGCGGAATTTTCTTTAAAAAAACTTTTGCTGAAACTTTTTTTAACAACAATTTTTGAAGATAGCTTAACTCGTATTTTTGATAGTACTTTTTATTCAATAACTTTGTATTTCATTACGTGCTCTCTATTATATCAGCTGCAATATTATTTATAAAATTACTTTAATAAATGTTCAAAATTTTGTCCATTAACATCTTTACACTTTTAATGTAATAAAACGTTCTTTAGTTAGAGATTATTATAGAAAATTTAATATAAATGATCTTGAAAAGTTGATGGCATTAAAAAGTTTCAGGCAAAAGCTGTTATTTTTGCGTATGATAAAGTTGTTAAAATAACTATAGATTTTTGTCTAAAATACAAAGTGGATCTTGAAATAACCTTGAAGACGTCTACCAAATCAAAAATAGCTAGTGCTGTTCTCTTTCCTCCTCGAAAAAAATAATAATTGTATGAAGCAATTTTTTTCTAAAATTCTTTGTTTACGGAAAACTATGGTGTCTCAACTTAAATACCTAACCCGTTATAGATTATCTAAATATGGCAAGCATTACCACTAATGCGTATCTTATAATGATAGGCTACTTAATTTTTGGTAACTAGCTCTAAATAAATTTCACTTTAGGTGTGGGTGATTTGACACTTAGGCCCTCATCGCTAGTCACTCAGCTTAAGGCGTTAGACTAATAATAAATCGAGTCACTGGTGACCAATAGGTTGAGGATCGAATCTCGGCAAGGTGAATTTGAGGTAGTTTTTCCATAAACGAATTATTATTTTGATTTTTCAACTCTCTTTACACGCTAATGTGTGTACCCTTCCCCTTATAAACATTCATTTCTACGCGTTGGATTAAGCAGTTTACCTTGAACGTAATAAAAAACTGTAAGCTTGTATAATTAATGTTATTCTACCAGGATTACTTACTAATGCTTATCTAAAATGTCCTCAGCCACGACTCAACTCCCAAATCCTCTGAAAACTTATTAAGAGAATCCACCCCAACTATTATAGTCGACAAAAGGACCTACCAGTTCAGGAGGAAGGATTTAGGACAGGAAAAGTTTGTTACAGTTCAATTTTCATAGGATAAACCTTACCTTCCAGCATTAAAAGTTACTAGAACTACTTTCACATATCCATACGTCAATTAATATGTTCTGAAACTATCACTTTTGAAGTAAAGTGCCTATCATAATACTTGTAAAATAATACTAATAATATGTCATCAATGTTGACAGTAGCAAAATATGTTTTTATTTTCAGAAATAACCTAACTTTGAAAATTATACAATAATTCTTCTTAGAATGAAAGAGATCTGTTTACATACCTTACATCATAAATTAACCTAATCTTGAGGAAAATACATCCAAACAGAGAATATAGTGTCGCTATTCCAGACTAAAGTGTAAACTACGAGAGCACTCAAGATATTGATAGGAAGTTCCACTTTCCTGATTTTTACTCCTGTCCGAAACGGTGAATGGATATAAACTTTGTGTGTCTAGTGTACACCTGATGCAAGTTTGTCTTGGCCAGTGTGCGGGGCACGAGGTCGGCCCAGAGTTCAGGGCATAGAACCCCCCTCCCCCTCCTGTGTATACCGGGCAACACTTCCTTCAGCCTCCGGGCCACCGAGACCGGTTCTCCTCTCGCACTCGCCAATCTCTCTGTCGTCTTCTTCTGGCCGGCCAGCAACTATCCACTCTGCATTCCTTTCTCCTTCAACGCAAGAGCTAACGTTTAGCAAGGCGTCCGTGCTTCATCGGACAACGTTGTTGATTTACTTGACCAGATACTAGTTCCAGTGGTAGTTACCATTTTATTTTTATTTTATAAGATGGAAGCAAAGCTTTTCTTAATTGTGTAAATGTAGCTTTTCAAACATTTTGGTGAACACTTTATACTCCATCCACTCGAAAATGAATCAATTTTATTCTTTAGATATTGGTTCTGTTTTAAATGCAATTTCTTATCATAAATTTCATTCCAAAATAAATTCACATTACCTTACTACCCGTCATAGTTATACGCGTATTGAATATGTAATTTGGGTAGAGGAGGATTAGAAAAGGGGAAGATAGAATAGAATTGAGAGCAAATGTTTACATTTGCGTGGAGGGATAAGGGAAAATAATTCAATAAATTATATTCTCAACCCACACGGCTGAGATTCAAACACAGAGCTTCCAGTCTCCGTCAAACCAGACCAGATTATTTAGTGATGGTATGCTCGAAACCTAGATTCCACAAATCCAGGGATATATCCAGATCATTCTAATAGGGGGATCATAATAATAATTAGCGCCGTGTCTTACTACCCGTTCGGGTTGTACGCTATTACGCTAATATGTAATGGTAGGGTGATTGTGAGATGAAATGAAGGACCTACACTTTAACGTGGAATCCAAACCACGGTGGAGGCCTGGAATTCCACGCATTCACAGGTTATGATTAATATACGTCTTGTCAGAGGTGAAGGAAGGGTTTGGCAATCAGATAAACCTGTGCCGGGACCGAGGATTGTACCACGAGCCCCCAGAAAAGAAGTCTGACACTATACCCCTAGACCACCAGGCCACCCTAATTATAATTAACATAGATACTTACAATGTTATATATTTTCTCTTTAAAGCCATTTAATAGTTTCTCATTAATATTTGATCTTATGTATATTTTAAACCATGGTCATCTCCCCCAATTTTATAAAATCAGATAGGTTTTATAAACTATTTGGGGTGGCCCCTTTTCAACAATTTTTTGAAAAATTGTTCACTCTAGAAGCTATGAGTAGTATTCACCTTGATTTACTTAAATTATATTATTGTATAAGCCATTTAATAGTGTTACTCACCTAAAAAAAATTAAAATTTGGATGCCCCTCGAACCTATTTAGAAAAATCCTCACCTTAATATTTTACGATCTCTAGAAGACAATCTTTGAAGTGGTCTTCCACCGAACAAATTTTGAAAATTGAATTATTTCAGAAGCTAGGCTATTTGGGGTGGTCCTCGCCTTATAATTATTCAAAATGTCATTTCTCCGGGAAATTTTGAACAATAGAATACATCTCGAAGTCATTTGTAGTTTGATTTGAGGACATCTTTCATCTTCATATTCAATATTATCAGAGGATTTGAAATATATCTAAAGGGGAATTTATCACAGGGAGGGGCAAACTATGTCCAGTGGGGCAGAGTTCCCCAATGTTCCGCCACTCCTGATGTCCACACATAATCTATATTTAGTATTCGTGGAGTAACTGCTCTCAGGCGA
The DNA here is from genome assembly GCA_902151425.1 of Timema shepardi. NCBI lineage: Eukaryota > Metazoa > Arthropoda > Insecta > Phasmatodea > Timematidae > Timema > Timema shepardi. Next base: position 42,762 of record CABFVX010000666.1, read on the forward strand.
TTATTAGTCTTCTTTGATTTGTGGTAGACTAACGTCTCTATGAGGAACAATGTTCGCTACTCGCTATGCACGACAAATATTAGTACATGAAAACGAATATTTTTTCCACACTTGCGTGAGTCATGTCAAACATTGGTTAAGCGTAGACGAATAACGCACGTGTGGACCCGACTTGAGAGGTGTCTGTGCGTAAAAAGATTTTAAAAAATTGTATAATTTATCAGTGTTATATTTTTCTTTCTAAAATTTAAACTTTCATTTTTTTTTAATTTTCAAACTTTCACAGGGGGGTCAAATGACCCTTTTATCCCCCCTCCCCCACCCCCGCCCCTGAATCCGCACCGGCTTAAAGTTTATGGTATCAAAAAAGTTGAATTATTTTCCCTTATACTTCCACGCAAATGTAAACATTTGCTCTCAATCCTATCTTCCCCGTTTCTATTCCCCCTCTCCCCAATTGACATATTCAATACACGTATAACCAACCATGACGGGTAGTAAGGTAATGTAACATTATTTTGGAATGAAAGTAATTATAAGAAATTGCATTGAAAATTATTACTAAGAAATACCTTGAAATCCAACATTTTTTTTCTGCAAATTGGTAAAAGGAATCATATATATGTGTAGTTGGAAGAGAAGCAAAATTACAACAACAACAAAAACCATAATTGTCTTAATATAATTAATTTACACAAAAAAAACTGTTATATTTGTTGTTTATGACGTCACATACATGACAAACAAAACATATTTTATAAGTGACCTTTAAACAAATTTTTGTTTAGTTAAATTTTAAATATTTTCACTTTGAATACATTTTTTTACATATTTAAAGATTCGAATTTTTATTCTAAATTCGATAAAAAAACTAAGATTTAGATTTGAGAAATATAGGATTTCACATAATATATATAAATATTAATTACGGTATATGAAAGTAGAAAATTCTATGCACTATTTGAGTAACACATTAAAAGAAAATTAGGTAAAAGGAAGAAATGCTTGCTGACGGCTATGGTTATGTCCAATGTTGCCATATTTTACTATTAATCTTTTTATATAAACCAACTTTATGAAAACAAATATTTAATCCATATGCATTTCAAATTGCATTGATTATTATTTAATAAATCGAGTGCAAAATCAATTCGGGAAATTTGTATTATTCCAAAAACTCCCTGAAAATCGGAGATTAAATAAATGGTCCTCTCAGACTAGATAAGCCTGACACTTAAACCACCGACCCGGGTTTAACATAAATTTTAATAGCTCAAATTAACTCTTGATGTGTGAATGATGAAATTTATTATTAATAATATTATTATCACCGCATCTTACAACCTGTTTGGGTTGTACACCTAAGGAAGGATTTAGAAATCAGATAAATCTGTGCCGGGACTGAGGATTGAACACCTTACCCCTAGACCAACAGGCCATCATGATTAAACTGTTCAATTCAACACGTAATGAAAGTTACATAAGATTCTTTCATTTACTTAAAAACTTAATTGATGTGTGGTCTATCTTTAACTTCGTTGTTCCTATTTAGATTTGAAAAAAAAAGTGGGGGGGTAGTAATCCGTACTTAGAATGCTAATTTTTACTGAGAAAAATCCAAAATACATATATGTGACATGTTGAACAAAATAAATCTATAGACACATTTCAATAATTAAACTATTTGTAAGTGATTGGAAACATATCTTATACAAATTAGCATTATTTAGGCAAGTTACTAAAGGGGTGACCTATTGTATTGTTGACGCTCATTACAGACTATCAGACATCCAGAAATATTTTAATGACTTGTTATTTCAAATATCGTTTAGAAGCGAACAGGTAACTACCACCTAAGTGATCTAAACCAGCAACAATCTTACAGATATATAAATTAAAAACAATATATTTAAAAAGGTGAAATAAACTTTTTCTCAACGACGCGTTACGCAAATTGTCACATTAATAAGATGACGGCCAAGAGTTTAGGGAATAATGGTAGGGACGTGGTAGGAAAACCATTATCTGACAGTTACAAAAGTTACTAAAACTATTTTAATATTACTATGTATACGGCAATTGTAATATGCAATGGTCACTTTTAATCAATAGTATGGTCTATAAAATAACATTACTAGTAAAATGCTATAAAGACTGAAGATAAAAGTTATTTTATAACAGGCTTTGTAAATTTAGTCAGAGTATCTTGTGGTACATACATTTTAAAGCGATTTAAGAAATCTTAGTTTTGTTTATAGTGTCTGAACTGTAATTCCCATAAGAAATAAGTCAATACAAGGATTTTCTTTTATAAGTAGAGTCCTTAATAGTTTTCAAGGAATATCCATATTATGGAAGTTACATAATCCTATTTATCGTAATTATAACAACTTACAATGCCTGGAGATCCTTTGTTAAGCGTGCTGCGCTGGTTTAAGGTTGTGTACAAGTCATGGGCTGCTGATACAGATCCTTGTTTAAGAAGGGAGAGCTAGATTCCTTCATAATAACTTTCTAATATCGTAATTCCATAGTATAAAATTATGTTTGATAATTTTTATGTAAGCTTGTTTTAATTTAAAACGTGTAATCTAGCTAACAGGGGCGAGATAATGGTTATCAACCATTTCTAAAAGCCATAAGCCTTTGTAAAAGGGCGAGTAAAGAAGATTCAACAAGGGAGGGTGGTGGACACTATAGTTCAATAGAGGGCGGGAATACACTGACTGCTGGCACGGGTTCGAGACCCTGTTCGAACAGTCACCCGCAATTAAAATAGACTCTACATGTTGAAATGTTCCAGAGCAGAGGTTCCCAAGCTGGTATTGCTAGTGTCCTGGTGGCCAAGGCGGGAAGTTTGTGATGCCAATTTATTATGTGCCGCCTTAAACTACAAATATATCAGTATAATATTTATCTCGCAGTGGAACAAATATTGCAAAAAGCTATAATAAAGAACAAACGCTCTATCATCCATTCCTACTAAATTGTTTTCCCACCACACATTACTACTACCCGCTCAGGCTGTCCACATTTAACTTCACTAATGGGATAAGAGTAAATAAGGTATAATTTAGAATAAATATTTCCACATTTTCACAAAGGGGGAGGGGTATACCATTTAGGAATAACTACTTCGGTAAACCCTGCCATGATTCTAATTTTAACCTCTCTATCACCGCCAATCCTAATAATATTATATTAATGCCTTTGTAGACGTATCCACAAGCGTTAGTCATAATTAAATACTAATGTATTTTTTAAAATTCAATTAAATAGAGTTTAAAAATGATTCCAGGGCATGAGTATCGAACCTGACTACATGTTAAGGTCTAGGTTTTCAACTACCATATATTTAATTTAGTTGGAATGTGTATGGTTGCATCCAATTGTTCCAAAAGTTCTTGATTTTATATTCCATCATTAGTTCTTGGTAATGGATGATTCCATTATTCACCAACTACCTCTCACTGAATTCTAGCGTTTCGAAATTACTTGTTTTTTAGTATTGACATTTTTATATTTGTATTCTTGAAATACTACAAAATAATTAATAAATTTCACATTCAGTCCAGTAATTATGCACTGGAAGTCCAAGTGTAGATATTAGTATTAATAATATAGTTTATGAATCGGTAAATAAAACTTATAATAGCTCGTGTATACAGGTGCGTCCTGTGATGTTGCCAGTGAGGTGACCATTTTAATGATCCTGGGACTGTTCTCAAGTCTGCAGAAGAAGGAAAGGTTCGTCCTTGCTCCACCCACTGCATGTTCCTTTCCTCAGCCACAATGTCAGCTAGTCAGCAGCATCGGGAGCAGGGTTTGGGTTAGGTTAGGGTCAGGATCCTACTCTCCAACCCGGAACCCCCGCGGTTCTGTTTAGAGCGGTTCTCTACCATCACAAGGTGACGTGATGTCGGTTCAACCAGTGGATCAGATTCTAGTGACTGTCACACTGGCCAGATAGTGATAAAATGTCTGGGTTTGATATCGTTTAGAGCAGTTCTCTACAATGACAAGATTATGTATGTTCTGTATCAGATTATAGTGACAGCCACACTGGCTGGATAGTGATAATGTTACTATACTGGGTCTCAGAGGTCTGGGCTCCAAATCCATTACTGACGTGGTTGTTAGATCTACTTTTAATTGAAAACATAAACAATTATAATTTTTAGAAAACAAACATTTATTTTAGTAAAATCTTTTATTATTAGTCTACTATTTTTATTCGAATACCTTCATTGTTTATTCAGGATCAAGATTTGATTTATATACATCTCCTTTATGTCTATTCACACTTCATAATAAGGCCTACCCACTTTTTACGAACATTTAGCACACTAAAATATAAGTTTATATTAATCTTCAAAAGAACCCAAACAAAGGCGTTAGTCGAGTTTGATTTGATTTTCCACTGTCAAGGAGTTAGGGTTTCTAATCCCAGGTGGGTATGCTGATTTTTTTTAACTTAGTGGTTTCCCTGTCTCTCTCTCAACGAAAATACGGTTGTGATTTATCACTGGTTGTTTCATTAGATTCACACTAATCCAGACACACTTCTTCTAATCTACCTTATCATCTCTATGCCTCAGATCAAGTCGTTAATAACCTAGGTACCCACTTCAGTGGCATGATGGTCTAAGGCGTCATTCTCGTATTCTACTGGCTTGATGCTGAAGGGGAGATTAAGGTTTGAATCCCAGTAAGGTTTACTGAGGTTTTTTTAATGGTTTCCCACTTTCCAATGTGGGTAAATTACTTCTAAGATGCTTCCTTCCTCATTCATCCCTAATCTATTGGACTAATTATCATATATGCGCATAACCTGAACTGACAGTAAGACACGGTGATTAAAAAAATGTATTTTAAGTGTTAATTCAAAAATGTAAAATTTATTTATTTAAAAGTATTGGAAAATTACTTAGAAATCTAATGTTAAATCATGCACGTCAATTACGCAAGAAGATGCCGGACGATATTCCGAAGCACTGCGTGTTGGTCCAGAAGTTTATATTGGTAGAGTTGCACGGACACGGACTGTACCGTCATTATAGCAGCGCATGTATACCTGTTCCTTCAACACCTCGGACGGACGAGCCCGAACCGGGCCGAGCCAGTCCCCAACTAAATAATTACTCTTTCATCTTCCGTCTTCTTTTTATTTGTCTTTTTACATATAAAAGCCTTGCCTTATATATCGCTGTTCTTTTTTTCCCCCCACCATTTTTCAAATCCTGCTTGACTCAAGGTATATTGCGTGATCCACTCTCGCATTTATAGTCGGAACAACTCAGAAAGAGACTTAGAGCTAAAGCAAATCCAATTTAAAAAACAAACAAAAAATAGCTAACCTTTAAAACTGTTGTCAAAATTTGAAAAAATTACTGCTCCAAAACATGTGTAAGTTTTTTAAAACTATAATTTGTATATATATTTAAGCTATCATTAAGGTGCGATGAGAGTAAACGCGAGTTAATGTCAGTATGTTGTCATTTTTAAAAGGGGAAAACAAAATTGTGCTCAGCATAAATCAAATGTTGCTTCAGTAAATAAATGTATCGGCCTAGGTTAGTAGGGAGGACAGTATTTGAGAATTATGATAGTTCTAAAACTGCTTTCATTAATAATACTTTGGCACAATTTTTTGTTGCCAGTGAATACAAGTATACAAATCATTTACACTGATGGTTAGGCGTATGAATAGTAATAATTGTTCCTAGTTGCGTATACTGTTTAATTATCTATTGCACGGTCCGGCAAAAGGTTGATAACGTAGCAATTTTCAGTCGATCGGATAATATATCTATACCATCACGTAAAGGCAGGCTTACCTCGCATTATTCCAGTATGGTACAACTTATAAGATAGAGCTATAGTGTAATCTCTCAAGGTAAGTCTGTTACCTTGCTTGGTTCCACTATGGTCCAGCTTGTAAGATAGGTTCATAGAATAATCAGACAATAAAAGACTGTTACCTCTCAGGATACACGGAGTGTACATTCTATTTATTTTATGTATTTTCTATAAAGGCAGTAACTTAAGTATTGGAGGAAATGTTGGCTTTAAGGAATTAGTACAAGATTTATATAAAAAAATAGTTAAGAGTAAAATAGAGAAACTAAGGGGGATCACAGGAGCTTCTATAAATGTAAAAGTCTATCAGGGCCCCAAAAGGTTTGCCGACCCGTGATTTATTGTGTAAATCTCTGAAAGCAAAATATAACACTGGAGTAACAAACTATGCTGGGGGTCCGGGGCTCAATCCTCGGTCCCGGCACAGATTTATCTGATTGCCAAACCCTTCCTTTACCTCTGACCAGACGTGTATTAATCACAACTTGTGAATGTGTGGAATCCCAGGCCTCCACCGTGGTTCGGATTCCACGTTAAACTGTAGGTCCTTCATTTAATCTCCCAATCACCCTACCATTATACATTAGCGTAAGTGCGTATAACCCGAACGGGTAGTAAGACGTGTTACTAATAAGAAGAATAAGAACTCATCGATCTAGTGTTTAGTTCTCATTTCTATATTCAACATATTTCAAAAGAAATATATACATCACTACCTCCTTCTTTCACTAAGCATCACTGACACTAAGAAAGATGTTAAAACTAATACACAATCCTAAGTAAAGAGTTTAATATATGTATGGATGTCATTACTGAAATATGACAACTAATCAAGTATTGCTTATGATCTAGATATTTCAGGAATATATATTAGCTAATCCTAAGAAAATTTGGCACTTTCAAAAGTTCTACCAATAACCACAGTGGGTTTTTTTCCTAATTACTTTGATAGAGTATCGATGAATAAGATGAAATCAAGAAGGAATTTACCCCCATTTGCGTGGAAGCATAGTGCATATAGGATAAATAATTGTCCTCAACAACTCAGTCTGGATTTGAGCCCCAACCTCCTGTGACTGGAGGCTTGTATAAGCCTGACATTTAATCCGCGTACCAACCACAGTGGGTCGTAGCACAATAACGGCCCTATTGAAAACAACTGCCTGTCGTACACAATCGGCTGTGATGGTTTTGTTTATTCGGTTGATTTAGCAGTGCTCGTAGGTTCTGTGTGTGTAGCATCTCCAGTAATATAGTATTTAAAATTCTACCTCAAATTTAGGGTATAGCAGTTATGCAAATAGTAATTCATCCAAAGGACAGGACAGCATTGATTCAAATTTATAAATAACATTTTTATTTTTATTTTTAGAGGGACAAATTGTTCCACTGGCTTTTATTTTCCAGGTAGTTTTCTTCGGTATATTTTCATAAAACACTCTGATAACCCAGCTTTCCTTTCAAAAAGGTGTATATAAACAACTACTTAAAGTTAAAAATGAATGTTTATTGCGTTGAGAAACAATTTTTGAAATATTTTTCAAGCTATTATTTTTGTTTCACTGTTATAGCTGAAAAACTTTTTGAACAAAATTGAATTCTATTAACATTGTAAATTCTAGATTAATTTACTACGCATGAAGTGTAGGTAACATCCAGGGCCACCCTTGGGGTGTGCAAACGGTGCGGCCACACAGGGTCCCAAGATTTGGGGGGCACCATGCTTGCTTAGGTGACAAGAAAAAACAAGCTGAGCTGGGAAACTTTTGCTTGCTTGCTCGTTCATTTGCTTCCTGTATAGGCAATCTAGAAAATATTGTCAGAGTGTAAAAACGAACATATAATAGTGTGCTTTAATTTATTGAACGAGTAAAACGAGTTTTCCGTTTTAACTCCGTCGATTTTCATTTGTTCCTCTGTATTTAGTGGAAATGTCTCAATATAGCTTTTTAACGCATTAACCGATTTAATATAAACTTGGCACAGTTGTTCTTTATACCTCCATACATATACATTTCGTTGAAGAAGAAAATCGAACGAAGGGTTAAAGAGAAATCAACCCTTATCTATACAAAAACATTATATCCAGCATTAATTATTACATAGATTTACCAGTTAGGTCATTTCCTAATACCCTATACGGCTGAAAATTAGTTTAAATGGGCATGCTAATGTAATTACATTTTTTTAAATGTAACATCGTTAACTGTTAATTAAAATTGCACACCAGTGGGAGTACAAAATTAAATATAAGCCTCTTATTAACTACAATAATAATTTTAAAATATTTCTTAAGTATATTTTTGCCTTAAAATTACGTACTAACTTTGAACTTTGACTAATTTTCTTTTGCACCACTTGTATACTAAGCTTCAGCCACACCAGGGTTCGAACCATATAATCTCGGAAGGGGTTTCTATAGCGTCTGAATCACGTCTTAACTCTATTTACATCTAATTGTGATTACGAGGACAATGTCATTCTCATTTTGTCTGGTTTGCCGAGCCAATGTACGGGTGGAGGTAGGGGAGTGAAGTCGTTTTCCGGATCCCAACCGGGTGTATTGAGTTATTTCCCTACATTTTTTCCCAATCTCTTTCCACGAAATTACTGTTACACTTTCTTTAAAATTCTACCTTCCTCATCTCTACCTCATTAGTTTAAATATGCGTGTATCCCGGACGGGTGATAAGACTCTTAAGTCTGAGGAAAAGATAAAACACGTCTAAATCTCTCATATAAATTATATATTCATTTATTTTCCGTTTCTATACAACCCCCGTTTCAAACGTCCAAGCAACGTGAAGCTGCAAGGTTCAATATTCTTTCTGCAAACACACAGTAATCACCTTTATAGTTTCATACCTCTAAGGCAAATTGTAAGTCATGCGCGACGATGGAGGAATTTCTAAGAGTTCATGTTTCTTGCCCTAGGGATGTTGGACGTTTCACTCAATATTGTGTCGGAAAGAGATTGGGCGTGAAATTTTGTGTTTGGCTATTCAAATAGTATCAAGTAAAAATATGGATTGAATGGATATAACTATGTGGAAGTATTATGTATTTGATGACACAAAATATCAACTACATAAAAACAAAACAAAACTATTATAAAATATTAGAACCACTCAACAACATTTTATGCATTTATTGAACAATAATAAAATTGAAACACTTTAAAGTGTATTAGTCGTAGATCAATTTATTGTTGGTTTATTTGTTAGTTAAGGTGAGTGTGTTAACACATCAGCATTCAGCTTTTAAGCTAACAGGACCTACTGACACCGGCATCAGTGGGCACGTAGGTGAAGGAATAGGTATCATGTAGTTTGGTTTTCCTTTCATGGGGAGATCAGAGTTTGAATCTCAGCAGGGTGTAAACTAGTGTTTTCTAAATGGTTTTCTCATAATCCATCCACCAAAATGCGGGTGCATCTACTCTTAATCTTCTTCCTTACTCCATCAGTGTAAATATGCGGATAGCCTGAACGAGTAGTATAACGCGGAGCACAAAATGTCCCAGTTTCCATAAACAAGGGTAGGATTATTCGAATAAACTAAAAAAAATTTAAGAATTTGTGTAGTATTTTTTCTAACGTCTGGTAAAATCAGGGAAAGCGGGAATCAGCCGGGAATTTGAAGTGAATAAGTCGGGAATTTGTTAAATTACAACAACAACAAAAAAGAAAATGTTTTATTCAATATATGAAATATAATAATTAAATCAGTAAATTATGCGATTAAATCTGTCATTTTTTTGTAGCTGTCTAATATATTTTTAATTCTTTGCAAACAATGTTAATACAACTTTTTTTTAAACATGTTTATTTAGATTTTAAAACTTATTATTATTCATAAAAAAAGATTAATCTAAAAACTAGGGGGGCCGGGACGAGTTAGAAGGATGTGGCATACTTTTTAGTTGGGAATTTTAGGAAATAATCAGGGGAAATTGGGGAAAAGTTCGGAGATTTCATTGATCTAGTTGAGTAGACACCATGATAACATGTGAATACCCATGGTTAAAACATGTTTGTTGACTTATTTAAAAACACCTTTATATTCCTTTACTATTATTTTGTTTTTTCAAATAGAAACTTTATCCTTCACCACATAAGTACAGTATAAAAGAGGCGAGAATTTGCAGAAAATCTACTTGTAAGCCTTGGGCTGTCAAACCCATAAATTGAACTAAGTTGACTCTCCAAATTTTTACTGTACATTTATTTATTCCTCCATAAAATCTTGTATAGGGCCTAAAGCAGGGCCTGCCAGTAAGGCAAGAGGCGCGCTAGATTATTTTCTTAGTAAGCAGATTTCACTGCTGTTGCCCCAGTATTTTTTTTTTTACCAGAGAACCCTTGTTATATTAATAAACAATGGTGATGGTCTACTATATGATAATCATAACTTCCCAATTATTCTGTGATTTGATAAATTGTCATAACAATTCAAACAGATTTCCTAAGAATTATTTACACTATTTTTCTGCTGATTGTTCAGATAGGTAGTAAAACTCGGGCACGCAAGAAAAACTTTTTTTTCTACTTGTGTAGTATTTTTAGGAATACAAATAATAATAATAATAATATGTAATCGTTATAATACAGTCATTACTTACCTACTTATTCAATGGCATTAGGAACTTGAAAGTGCATTGTCGCACTTACAAAAATGTGAGAAGAACATTTTATTTGTAATATTTTAATATTTAGAGAACGACAGTTGATTTGAATCCTTTTTTGGGGGGACATAGGGAGGGTCAACAAGATGATGAAACTGAGTCGGTGGCCTAACCGTCAGGAAGGGGAAACAAAAAAGCTTCGAGTGCCTTCTTCACAGTTTGAATTTGCCACGTTCCGATTGGTGCAAATTCAAACAAGATGAAGAAGGGTAGGAAAGTAATGAAGAGTAAATAGCGGTCCAACTGAGATATTAAGAAGGGTTGTACCGAGAAAACTGGACACCCTTGTTTAAAAATCCGGTAGGACTCGAGCGAACCTTGTGACGCTCGGGGAGGACTTTATTTATAATATATTACTAATACTATTTGTCAAGCATTCAAGATATACTCACATTATAATTGATTTAATCAAGTGTAGTGTGTTAAATATACCATTCCTTCTATTATATCAACGGTGTAGTGTAAGGCATAATTCATGATATATTAAATATTAAGGAATTCACAACGCAATAAAAGTCTAATGCTTTAGTAACTTCTCTGTACTTTCAATATATTAATGGCTGAAAATAAGTTATAAAAAATGAACGTAACAAGTACGCCACCTATCCCTATCTTGTGCTGGTTTTATCCAGTCAACCTCATTCCACCATATCCCTATCTTGAACTAGTACTATACAATCCACCTAATTACACCCTATCTCTTTCAGGTACAAACTAATGCTATCCTTCCATCTGCGTCTAGATATTCCCAATAGTCTCTTTCTAGGGGTTTACCAGTCAATACCCAGAACAAGACTCTTATCTTCTCCCATATACGCTGAATGTCCTGCTCACTGTAATTTATGAGATTTTATTATCTTGACAATGTCTTGTAATGAGTACCAGGTATTTAGCTCATCACTACGTAGCCTCACCTACTTCCCAATATCCTCGTCCTTTTTTTGAACCAAGTAACTTCCTAAGCACCTTTTTTTCTAACAGTCTAAATTTGGTTTCGTCATGTAAGTTAGAGAGACCACGTTTCACGTCCATAAGAGAAAAACCGGTAAAATTATTGTTTTGTATCTATAATACCTTCAATCTGATTAATAGTTAATATTGATGATGAAATACTTCAAAATTTAATTTTTCAGCCTAAAATTCCAATAACACGCAAAATAATTTCACCGGAAGTTATCGATAAATTAAGCCCGCACTCTCAAAAAGGTTCGTCCTTCCTGGTCTATGGAGTGAAAGGGGAAATCAAGTAATGAACATAATGACCTTTCCGTCCCTGGAGATAATTCTGAGCTCTACCGGTTCGTTTAGTTTTAACTTACATTCAATGTTACGTTTTATTTCACGCAACTCCCTCGATGTCAATACTCACGACACCATGTTTTCCGCCCACACTCATTACGAGCACAATTACGAGATTAGGTTGTCAGGCTGGGTTTGTTTAGTTTACGCTATAAAATTCCCCTAGCCGAGATCTCATACCACATCCGAAAAGCGTGTCATGTGCTAAGTTAAATCATACCACGGCCGTAAACATTCAAAATTCAAGGTTAAATCGTGCCACGTCCGTAAAATCAAGCCAGGTACAAGGTTAGATCGTACCATTTCCATGAAAGATTGCCAGATGCCACAAGAACTGCCGTAGTTAAATTACGTAAGGGTTGTTGGGGAGTGGGGTGGTCAACGGGAGGGGAGGTCAGAAGCCATCTTACGTAAGGTTTTTTTTATTTAGGCTAAATCTTAAAAAAATTGTAAGGAAGTAAATATATGACTTATATTATTATTATTATTAGCACCGCGTCTTACTACCCGTTCGGGTTATACGCACTTACGCTAATGTGTAATGGTAGGGTGATTGTGAGATG
>CABFVX010000666.1:62354-154308 GCA_902151425.1 Timema shepardi
GTTGTTTTCACCGTAGCCGTGTTTTCCACATCTCCGGGTAACGGCTCGGTGTAAAGGTTTGCATATCAATCAGGAGCTCCCATTTGAAATACGTCACTAGCTGTATTGCGTCCACTGTAAGATCAACCTAAAAGTGTAGATTGTAGACGAGAGGAGAGTCTACCACTGTGAATACAGCTTTCTTCAAACGAAAAATTAAAAAAAAATAAAAACCATGAAAATATTTTGTCGACAAAAATGGCCTAGAACCTTCAATACCTTTCTAACCCGTAGTCAAAGTTTGAAATTAATTTTATTTATTCATTTAACGCCACGACTTACTACTCGTTCAGGTTGTCTTAAGTACTAATCGAGCTAATGGGTTAGGATTTGGGAAGGTTGAATTAAGAGAAAGTGAGCCCGCATTTGTGTGGGGAGAGAGTGGAAAACCATTCAAGGAAACACACCTGACCAAGATACGTACCTCGATCTCCCCGTCCTCAGCAGTCTAGCTCAACACGAAACCAGCGCGTTAGCTAACTACGCCACCAAGGTAGGTCAAGTTTGAGATTAATAGCGCAATAATTTTTTTAGTTGCTGTTGAATAAGTGCAACATTTAGACCTGGTATTTGGCAAGTTAACCCTTAGAAATCATCGTTTAGAGAGTATGAAGATTTTCTTTGACTTGATTTAATTAAATATTGTTAATTGTTGGAGAGCTTTCCTTAACAAGCAAGTTTTACATTTTGTTTAACTTGATTTTTAAGTTTTTTGTTAACTAAGAGGCCAGAGTTCAAATCAAAACTGGGTGTACTTAAGTGTTTCCACCCAGTGGTTTACCACTCTCCCTAGGCGCAAATTCAGGTACACTCCCTTTAAATTTCAACCTGCTCAAGGGTATAAAATATGCGGCTAGATGGGATGGGTCAAAATACGTGGTGCCTTTTATTTTTTATGTTATTTAAATATGTTGGCACAAATAAAATCTTGTATTTTCAGCGCGAACAAATTAACTCCCTCCTAGTTTTGTGTGTGGGTTATTTCTGAACACAACTGTCTTTAACGTGAATGAACTACGGTCATTTGGACCTACCACTCGCCTCTGGTCCAGTTAGCTATGTGTTACATGTGTATCTCTGTATATGTGTCCTCGTGTGTCGTCTGTGCAATCAACACCCTCGCAATTAAGAAGTGACCCGCCAGGGGGTAGTATATATCGATACACGGACGGTAGATCAACAATCAGCGGGCTTGTGGCCAAACATCGCATCCTCCACCCAACCGGTCTCATCCCCCTTTTACAACAAACAGAACACAACACTCATTCATTCACTTCGGTCGTCAATAATGGGCAGTCGTGTTCCGACAAGGGGTGTAGCACTNAGGAGAGAGGTTGATTGTTTATCGGAAATAGTCCAGTGGTGTTACACGGGCTTGGTGACTAGAAATATACACTGAATTACGAATTACTTTAGAATGCCTTGCCATAGCGGATAGTTTGTTTGACTATGATCCGTGAAGTCGGGGTTCAATACCTACTGGGTGCACTTTATGCATGGCACATTTAGACTGTACAGTGTACATAGGGCACCACCAATGACTGTACACTGTTCAGTTTAATTGTTATAGGAAGGTCATTTTAGAAAATACAAACACATTTTTTGTAACCAAAATTGATAATATTTTACTATTTTATTGGTGTAATTTCCTTAGTATTTATAATATCTATCAAAAATAACAGCTCCATATCACATAACCTGGCGTATGAATACGTGAAAGTAGCTCTATTAAATTTTCTATAGGCATATATGTGATAAGACCCTACCAATGAAAATGGGGCTGTAATGAAATCTCGAATTGTTATATAATGATACATTTATATGAATATTTTTGTTTACATAAGCAACTAGATTCAACTAGTGAGATTAAGACGAACGAATACAACACAGTAAAAATTTAACCTATTCGGCTATTATTATTATTAATCATATTTATAGTGTTCATGTAGTGTTTAAAATGTTAAACGGCATCATACATGCCCTCATCGGTGGAATTATGGACTTATGTCAGTGTCGTATAATATGGTTTTCTGGTGACGGGGAGGCTGAGGTTAGAATCCCGGTCGTGTGTACTAAAGGTGATTTTCCCTAAACAGTTACTCTACCTTCCTCCACGTAAATACGATTTTTTTTGCCTCTAATACTATACTTTACTCATCCTTACCCCAATAGTATAATTGAATGAGTATAGCACGGCCATCTGTTTTATTTCCATGACACAGACTACATAAGTGTAAAGCTTTGTTCTGGCAGTGACCAGGTTTGTAGTTTATGCTTATGTCAAAAGTAGTACTTGTTCATCACAATGGCAGATGCGTTCTAATTCATATTGATTTATAATGTACTGGATGAATGAAGAGTCAGCATTGCCAACTTTATCCGTTCCATCAAGTAGGAGCTATTTTCATTTGCAGCCCGATACTGATTTTGAGCAAATCTAAGACACATTTAGTTGAACACGACTTTCGGCTCTTGACCTACTCTTACACCAACTTGATAGAAGCGTCAAACCGGTTTGGGGGTGTTTAGGCTGAATTTCCTTGTTGAGCTAAGAGCAGAATTCACGATTTATTCTCCTCGTTCTCTTACAATCTTTCTCCTATGATCGTTAATAGTCTCATTCTACTATGATCGTTAATATAGTCTCGTTTTCCTATGATCGTTAATATATTCTCATTCTCCTATGATCGTTAATACAGTCTCGTTCTCCTATGATCGTTAATACAATGAAAAAGTATATGTGAGATGAGGTCGCAAAGAATACATTTCGGAAGGTTTTGGTTTATCTTAACATTCTATAATGTAATTCATTCATTCATATTCTAATACTCCAAGGGATGTATTCTTCAGACATAACGTTTTTTTACTGTGCTCAGCTATCCATCCATACGCAATTTTAACTACGCTAATAAGAAGGGAGAATTATGAGGGAATGTGCCTACATTTGCGTTGAAGGAGAAGTAGTAATTTAGGGGAGGAAACTTTCTTAGTACACCCAGACAAGATTCTAATTCCGGTCTCCCCGCCACCGGAAAACTAGGATAGGTCGGTCTGGCAGTTTACGGGCCTACTTATACAGGTATTTTTAAATATATAATATAAATATAGGAAACTATTTTCAATGTTGGCAAATTTACATTGATTTAAAAATCTCTTGAAAGATAATGTTAGACCTAAAAATGTGCTACATTTGTATCAATCCGCTAGTATGAGTTATTATCTAAATTTAGAAATCAAAGTTAGATTGACACTAGGAGTAATTTTTTCCTTCACAAGATTCTTAATCTTTAATTATGTGAATTCTGATGCACTTTGTTTATTTTTAATCCCTTATCCCTCCTATGGACTTAAATAGGATAGTTCTGAAAAATTACTGACCAGCACACACTTAAATAGTAGCTACGAATAAAAACCATGCATTCGTAAGTCGGGCAGTCATTCACTGTCCTTGCAAAAGCACGTGATTACTTTTATATTAACATTCGATGACGTATTAAGTCACTGTTGTTACAGCCACATTGCAATGACTGGTCTGAATCCACGCACTTGTGACAGTAGTGGGGGAAAGTGGGGGAGGGGGGACGATTCTGCCACGGTAGACTATGCACACAACAATAGGCCGTTGATGTCTGGTTGATAAACGCGGGCAATTACCAACAAAAAGCTTTACAACGCACATACATTTGACCTCAAACTAACAAAATATGATCCGTACAACAATTTCTCCCGCAGCGGCTCGCTTGCCAATATTGATTTTGTTTTAACCCTGTAAATGTACCACGAGAGGGTTAGTATGGGGAAGGGGGTGAGTTGGGGTGGAGGATGGGGATGTAAAAGGGTAGAGGTGACGGTATTTATAAAGCAGCAAAGGGCAAGCTGCGAGATATGGTAATATGTCCCCGTCCTCTAATTAAACAGGGGTCGGGGTGGTGGGTGATGTCGGAGAATGTCCCTACCCCTTCCCACCCCGCAACCCCTTGTGACAGAATTATAAAGTGGGAGAGTTGAATCCCTCACCCGACCCCACCCCTCTGGTACAAGGCCTGCCTGTTCGCAGATTCACAATAACCAACAGGAGGCCTTGTCCAGCGTTAGACCGCATACAGTCGGAGAAAACTTGCAAACAGAAAAAAGGACCGGGACAAACAAAAAAACTAGCCGGCAACTTTTTATTTTGTTCAACATTATAACAATCGAGACTTAGTTAAGTGAGACGTGAATGAAATGCAGTGTTTTTTTAAAATGTAATTGATTATTGTATGATTTTTAAGAATATGTTGTTAGATTTACAAGCACAGCCCCGTCTCTGTGGTTAAGTGATAGAAGTGGCTTAGTGTTTAGAGTACACTTGTTCGATTCTGGATAATGCTGAAGATATTTCCTATGTGGTAGAGGTTATAAGAGCTCGTTCCGTCAACCAATAAGTAAATATCTTATGTCTAAGCGTGTATCATTTGGCGTACTGTCCAAGCTTAGTTAGTTTGTAAGTCATGTGTTGTAATAGATTGTGTCTATAAATAAATCGCCCGTTAAATAACCCCAAAAGCAAAGTTAGAGCTTCTGTAAACTGCTTTTGTATATAGAAGAAAGAACTAATCAATGCAATACTGATAAAGTAGGTAATGCCTGTATTCGAATCAAGGTCATCTAGACCTTTGGTCAACTGACCTAACTACTCGGTCACGTCAAGGAACCTTACGCCGCGATTAGTAAATTGGTTGGCTCTACAAGTGTTCTATGTACAGTAAAATAAACCAATTTCGGTGAGTTATTAGCAACGAAATAATCTTTGTTGATCACATGTGATTAGTTTTATTATTTAATTGCGGTTATTTAATTAAGTTTTAAAATAACAGGTCTTGGATGAATGTCATCCAGTTATAAAGACCACTCAATGGAAATAATTGCGGTAAAAAAGCATGAGGCAGTCTGGATATCGTTTAGTTGATCTTAATTATATATAGCATCAAAGACTTTTCAACATGTGACGACGTATTATTTAGTTTTTTACTATTACGTTTTAATCATACCAGTTATTAAGGACTTAATTTAAGCTACAAGGATGAAGAAGGTAGTTCAGCGGATGTGCACCTAAATAATTATCATGTAGAGGGGACGGGACTCCCCTTCCATTTTAGTGAATCTGGCAGAGATTCGGACCTAGACCTGGATGCCACTGGTGATCCATTCCATTGCGAGACTGACGCCTTAAGCCACGTGACCGAAGGAGAGTATTTTACTCTAGATAAATAATCGAATCCGAGAGTAACTGTAGCATTCATATTTTCACCACTCATTCCTTTTATTCATCATTTTTGTGTTTTCTTCCTCCTGTGATTTAATTTTCTTTTAGTAAAGTCATGTTTATTCGAATAACTTATGAATGTGTCCATGGGGTTGCGTTTTGGCCACTTTTTACCAAAGCAAATTTAATCATTATTAATCGATAAATGGTAATAAAATTAAATGAGTAGACTTAAATACATTACATCTCTTAAAGTACCTGTTACCTGCTTCACTGGTCGAATGGTCCAAGGCGTTCATCTCGTGTTAGACTGGCCTTCTGATGGCGGGGAGATTGAGGTTTGAATCCCAGTCCAGTCTACTGAAGGTGGCTTTCCCTAAGTGTTTCCCCACTCCCCTTTCACCCAAATGTGGGTATATCACCACTAAAATGATTATTTCATCATTCCTATCCTAATTAGAGTAATCATACAACTATAATAGCATGAACAGTCAATAAGACGCGGCGATAATAATAGTAATAATACATGTCGACATAGTTAAATCAATTTTCTTTATCAAACACATGTACTTGGATTATTTTATTTGGCCACAATTATTTCACATCAAATAATTTATATTTATAAATACTGTGGTGTATTTGAATGTTATCACAGTAATCATATGTTTTGGTTAGTCATATTATATATATATTGAAATCAACATTAGGTTTGAATTCAAAGCTGTTCACAAACATTCATATATATTAAATTGAAAATTAACACATCTGTATGGAAATAGAAACCAGGACCTCCCTTTAGCATGTTGACGTTCTTATTATTGAGTCATACATCGCTGTCATATTTTGAATTGTGTTTGTAAACGGAACATAACCCAAAACTAAATATTAAAAACAACTTTTAAATTAAAGTAGCACATAAAAATACTATGAGTCACCATAATAATTCCATGTCCCTAACAATCTCACTTCCACCGTAGACTGCCTTAAAATAATGAGTTACGTACTACCCTAGGCAGAGGATAATCCTGGATACTTCAATAGTAAGATCAATGCTGAGCAAAACTAGATATATCGGGTTCAATTCACGTGTCCAGTGGCCCTTGTGTAATTTTACAATATGTATACTATATGGATTATTTCTTTAAATAATTTATGTGTTTAAAATGAATTAATTTTTTAAACACGCATCCATCTAAGACAATAGATAAGCTAACGTTAACTACTGCTTTAATATGGATTGAAATATCTCCAACACTAATAAAAATAATAAAGTTTTTAAATACAGATTAGTATCTAATTTATATTTCACCTATTTTATTGCAAATACGGGAATATGATCAGAAGGATGAGTTTTAAGGACATTCACAATAACACATGTATTACAGGGAAAACTGCTTTAAGTGGATCCATTAAAAGACCAAACCATGCTATTCTTAGTCTTATCCAGTCAAACTACTCCCACTAAGCACAGATAGCTCCAAGGGTACAGTTAAGTTCATACAAATATATTAAAAATTGAATAATACATCAAGTAAGTGATATACGTATTTTCAAACTGCTACGTTAAAATTAAAGTTAATATTTTTACACTTTATAAAACCAATGTTTTGCTTTGGGACTATGTTTAGATTTTGAAATAAAAAAATCATCTAGTTTGTCAAAAGTTTCTCGTATCTTAATTGCATTTTTGAAACGTTGTTTTGTTAGTATTTTTTATTACGATTTTTTAAAACTGAATGTTAGGTTGAGTAAATAATTTTTAAAACTACTTGATTTGTTTGCTTTTAATCTCTGAAAGTACTAAAACATCCTTTTTTTTTTAAAGATAAGGTCTTTCTTATTTTCAATTTTTAACATTTTATAAACTACATGGTTTGTCAAACATAACTTTTTTTTAACTTTCCACACTATTCTAACAACTCTCTAACTAATGTGTGTTGAATTTTAACGTTTTGGAAAAATCTTGCCTTTAAATTCATCTCTTCTCATTGTCAACCTTCTATTTTTTAACGGTTTGTTTTTACCACTATCTTATGCTTTTTAGTGTTAGTATTTAAAAAAACTCTTGGTTGTGTTTTATAATCTTTAGTCTAACGTATGTTTTAATTTTTTAAAGTCCAACACCTTAGCCTTGGTCAGTAGCGTGCATGCCTATTGAGCTAAGAGTCCCGGGCTCAATTTCTGGCATGGCCAAACAATGTATCACTGGTAAAATGTGAGTTCCCCCTTTAACAATTAAGAATTAACGTCCCGGGGGTCGGATGTTAGCTTACAGGTCATACTGTTGAAATAATCAGTAGGTTCATAAAGTGCACGTTAAATACATACCTCAAATAAATTAAATGGAAAAAAAAAATTAAAAAATTTGTTACTTGAACTGGTTTGATCGCTTTCACTATCAACTTATTCTAAAATAACTAGTTTTTGTTATTGGGGTGATTTTAGATTATTTAGATTTCTAGAATATTTTGCTTTGAAGAATTTATCTTGTAATTTTCTACTCTTATATTTAATTTTTCTTTAATAAATCTCGACATTTATAAGTGACTTGTTTGTAGAATTTATTTCATAGCTCACAATAATAGTAAAAAGCACAGCTTGTTTATCCCTTTGCAAGGAATGTCTAGTTTTATTGGGCAGGGATTGTACCGAAGCGTGGTAGCCACGGCCAATTGAATATGCATGACGGCGCTGAGCTAGGAGCCACCATGCATGTGTATATGTATGGATGTGTATGTGTGGCCAAACAAAGATGACCGCACACTTTGGTTTGGTGTCCGGGGTGCCTGCCCCTCTAAACTCTCAGAGATAAGGAAGAAGAGGGTTGGTGCGGATGAAACGCGCGAGAGAAAAAGGGGGAAGGGAAACCTCAACTTATATCACACAGCCTGTTAGTCAGGATTCATGAGTTGAGGCGAACAAAACATGGAGCCATGAGCCTCCTAAATACTCGCTTCCCTCACGCGGCCACCGAGGGCGTTTTAGGGGTGGATCTGGCTGGTCAGGTCAGTTAGACTTAAGGGTTGACTATTACTAGTGAAACATTAACTCACGTTACCTTTAAAAAATATATATATAAGTACAGCAGGATTCTGCTAGTAAAAACCCTTTAGAAAAAACTTTTTTTTCTATAAACATTGCTAATTATTGTCCTCTATTATTACTATTATATTATAGGTATTCAAATTAAACACATAAAAATACAAATTGTAGTTAACATGACCTAAAAGCTGCAAGAAAGTAAATTCTAGTTAAAAGTTTGTGTTTTGTAGTCTTTATACTAAAGTTTTTTTTGACCGAAATAGATATATTAATTTTACCTTACTAAATACGCCTAATTTAATTTTCTACTCATATTAATCTCAACAGTAGGATTCTCCTAATTGAGTATCTGTTACTATCATAGGAGTATTTTAACTAAAACTTTTTAAATAAGAACTATTTTTGCCATTAAAACTAAACAAAATCTAAACTAATAACACACTTTATCATCTTTTTTACAGTTGCTTAACACAAGTTGAGCGCTTTCAGCACCCGAGACTGAATTTAGAGTGGAGCCTAGCCTAAAAAAAATTCTTCACACGGTCTTCAAGTCATGTGGACCACTAAAAAACTTTGACCCTACTGGGATTCAAACAAGCTCTCAAGTGAAATTTAGTTGACCTTATAAGATAAAAGTTCTCCAACTTTTTTAGAGTGAAGGAGCACTTTCACCAGACCAATTACATGCTAGAGCCCTCATAAAAAATATTCACACTAATATTATGGACAGTCAATAGCGAAAGTTAAATGTTACAAGTGTAAAAATATAAGACAAACGTAAAACTCACATATTTTAGCTAAGCATTTGGCAAATAGCCCTTAATCTGATTTGAAAAAAAATTGTCAACCCTAACTACTAATGCTATTTTATAGCATGAAAAACCAATAAAGAATATTATAAATTGATTTATGGAGCCTGAAATAACGGTGGAGTCCAAGCGTTCCACGGAGCACAGTTTGAGAAATGCTCCTCTAAGACATAGCTTCTTAACGATCATATTCACCACACCTGAGGCCAGGTGGGAGGATCTATAAACCAGTACGTGATAGCTCTTTGTTTTGTTTTTTGCACACCGTATCTGCTACCCGCCCGAGATATCCGCATATTTATACTAATGGTGTAGGGACGAAGAAGATAGAATTTTAGTGGGA
Source organism: Timema shepardi (assembly GCA_902151425.1). Lineage (NCBI taxonomy): Eukaryota > Metazoa > Arthropoda > Insecta > Phasmatodea > Timematidae > Timema > Timema shepardi. Next base: position 71,833 of record CABFVX010000666.1, read on the forward strand.
GTCTAGCCACTTTGGAGTGATGATTTGTTAATCATTAAGGATAAATCACCCTCAATACACCCAGCTAGGATCGGAACCCTGACACCTCGTCCTCTATAAACAAAACGAAAAGTTGACACTTTGGACCGCGTGCCCATCGATTCGAGTTATATCATAAACAATGGGTGTATTAGGGTGGGGTGAAGAGAAATGCGAGAAAATGTGTTTTTGCAGTTCTTATACAAAAAAAAAAAAGTTTGTTAAAATAAATCAAATAATCCTCCATTAGAAACATAGAGTTTAATTTTCTTTACATGGTGACCTTAGCAATTCTTGAATATCTTTCAAGGGTAGTCCTATCATTTAATTTTAACTTTTCCACTTCATTTGAAAAGTTTCTCCTCTAATGCTGCTATGATCATGACTGATATTAAAGAAGTGTGGCACATCCCCACGTGGAGAAAATTTAACTCCCATGTTTCTACTGGAGCAATATTTTATTTACTTTGGCTATAAAAACTGCAAAAACACTGTCCTTGTCTTGCCTTCCCTTCCACCCCACCCTAATACTGACACACTAGCTTAAACACTAAGGAAATTTTTAACAGAAAGCAATTAGCAATAATTACATATGTGATAACTAATGTATGATATGTTCTACATCATTTATTTGACGCTTTTAACATCCTTGTGTAAATGGGATCTATTGTAAAACCGTGTTTAAGGGGTGAATGATATTGAATAGCTTACCCGTGGGTCAGCGACAATGCACCCAAGAGTCTGTCGGATATAAAAGGATTACTTTCAGGTGACAGGTGTAGCATTCTTTGTGTTGCCACAATGCTTCTTAACCCTGTTACACGCACACACACACACACACACACACACACACACACACACACACACACATATATATATATAATATATATAACAGTCCCATTGATTTGAATGACGAGCCGATCTGTGGTGCCCAGAAAAGTACAGTTGGGTTTTGTAGAAAAGAATAATATGGGTTGATAAGCTAAAAGAGAAGAAATAAATAACTTGCACAGTTTTGTTTTAGCAACGTGAAGAGGTAATAGTAGCCATTCTAAAAAAAACTAAATCCACTGTCTTTTCTCTCCTTTAAAATGGTATTCAACCAAGTTAAATGGTTTTGTATTTCCTTAAAGCACATCATCAATCCAGCTCAATAAATTTGTAAACACAATTTTGCAAACTTTTAAAACCTTTCTTAACTTTATTTTGTGTTTGTACTACGTATTTATACATTCCGATAGCTCATTTGGTATCTTATCCGCATACTGAACTTAGGGTCCCGGGTTTAATTCATGGCATGGCCAAAAAATGTGTCATTAGTGAAATGTGAGTTTACCCTTTCACGTTGATAAATTAACGGCTATAGACTGGATGTTGTGTCTGTCCTAGTCTTAAGTTAGATTATAAGATATATATGAAAGGCCTGGCAAGCATGTAGTGGAAAAATATACGACTTGAATAAAAAACCTACCCAGACCATATACTGGAAACATTAATTGATCTAAATAATAAATAAATATTACTACGTATTTCTACACGTCCGGAATGGCTATCCTCATATTTATACTAATCAGGGCTGAGGAAATGAAATGAAATTAGTTAGGATTCGTCAGCTACATATAAGTGGCCAATAGTATCACGAGCTATTAAATGGTTAAGGAAGGCTGAAATGTTGATTAAATGAGCCCGAGTTTGCGTGGAAAGATATTGTTAACCACCTGGACGGGATTCGAATGCAGATATTCCCTTCACTGGCAAGCCATATCACACCTTTGCCTACTTCTGCGGAAAGAAGGGGACCCGAGTTAATTTAAAGTCAGTGTATTTTATGGGGGGTTTTGTAGCAAAAATATGTTGGCCACGATTAATTAAATATTGTATAGTTTAAAAAAATTTATACAAAATAATATTAACAGTTTTTGAGTATTTGTCATGAGCATAATGGCGTGTAAACAGAGACTTTTTATATTAAGAGAAGATTCTACGTGGCCATGACAAATATTCCAAACATTTTTAGACTATTATAAAATTATGTAGAACAACGGTTCCTAAACTTTTGGAATGGCGTACCACCCCAACAATTTCCTTAATTTGGAGTACCACCGAGATAATGCTAATTATTTACTATTTAGGTATATTTTTAACGGTGCCCAGGATTATAATAAATACAAAATCATTCATTCATTAATAATTTTTTAACATTTTTACTAAATATATATAGTAGTGCACAAGTATCAAAGAAATATAAGAAAAAATAACTATTATATACCCCTCCATTCACTGTTTGAATATATTAAATACCCCTCCAACCACTGTTTAAATCTATTTTCCTTTTAGTTAGTCTTGATCGTAATATAAGCTTATTTATCAGATTTGACGAGGCCCTATCCTTTTCTGATATAAATTTGCTATATGTTTGGTTTGGCTTTTCACGGTGTACCGAAGGGAATAATTGTACGTAACCACCGGTGGCACGCGTACCAGTTTGGTAGCCGCTGATTTAGACAACTAAACTAAGCGTATCTACTGTAATAGTTATTTATTTCAGTCAAAAGGTTGTTTTTTAAAAGTTAAAATGCATTTTTCTTCACTTTACTGAAATGAGACATCTGAATACCACAGCAGTTTACAAATGTTATATAATGCTCCCGGCTAGAAAAAAAAAAGGTCTTGAAGCATGAATGCTGTGGTGATGAAGATAGTGATCGTGACGGGAGTATCCGCTGATTAGAATAAAGCCTCTTACTCCGTGAACTCTGACGCTCTCGTCCATGCAAGGAGGGTTGAGAGGAGGTAAAGAAAACCACCCTCTTTGATTCCCCCCCTCCTCTATTGTAACAGCTTCCCTCTCGCCTCTGGACAGAAAAAAATAAAAAAGGGGGGTGAGAAAAAAAATAACACACCCCTGTCTCCCTGCCATCCAGTACTGCTCCCATTGTCCGAATTTCTGATGAGTAACAAAGTGGCTCGTGTTACAGATTGCATGGGGTGAAGTGCCACGTGAGGTTTAAAAAAAAAAAGAATACCCGGGGTGGATGGGAGGGATACTGAAGTGTGCATAGGGCAACACAAAGCAGAAAATGGCCAACGTTAGCTTGAAATTGTAGGCTAGTTCCCCCCCCCCCCACCCCCTTTCCTTGCAAGGCGGATGTTGTGTGATTCAAGAGTATTTGAACCATATAAAAAAATTGTGAAGAAACGACAGCCACTTTGATCGGGTTAAAGTATTATCATCCACTTCGGTGATCACATGGTCTAAGGCGCTACTCTTGCAATAGGCTAGAGTGCGGATTGCGGGGATATTGTGGATCGATTCCGGTCGGGTATACTGGAGGTGATTTCTCTGAAATGGTTTCACACCTATCTTCTCTCTCACCACAAATGCAGATAGAATTCTTCTAAATTCAACGTTCCTCTTCTTCCTAGCCCATTAGTGTAATTAGTACATAAGCTTATAGCCCTAATTGGTCGGAGGTCGCGATGCTAAAAAAATATATATTACCATTATACACTTTATATTTTTAAACCTATTCTGATTAAGTTATTTATTATCACAGCAATTTGATTCTATCTCACCTAACAAATGAGGTCAGTGAATGCTTACAACTCTTCTTCGGCCAGATACACAATTTTATACGTTGATTTTTATTGCAATGAAAGTTAAGGTTAAATTAATGGTACGCGATTAAACAAATCGAACGCATAAATGTGTCTGATTTTTTATTTTAATTTGTGACTCGTTTGTTATTAAGGATGACCCAAAGCTATTAAAGGTTTGTTCTGAAATACTAGCTCAGTTGGTCACATGTCTGCCCACTAAGTTAAAGAATCCGGGTTCGATTCTGGCATGGCCGGATATTTGATCACTGGTGAAGGGTTTGTCCTTCACTGTATGAATTAGTCTAACGGGTAGAGGACAAGGTGTTGTGTATGTTATAGTGTTAAATTAGTTTATAAATTGTATGCTTGTATAATCGTTTACTTCGGTAGGTGAACATTAATACCCTCCCCCCTAAAAAAAAATTTGGTTTAACTCATATGTTTCACGCCAATGTAATAAAATAAATTAAGGTCTATTTATTTATATCGCTTCATAAATAAATAAAAATATTTATAATAATTACCTATACCAGAGAATACGTGGACAAAGGCGTCAGTCTCATTTGGTTTGGTTTATCTGTGACTGAGTTTGTGGTTCGAATCATGGCCGGATGGACCATGGTGGTATTTTCTCAGTGAATTCACGAATCTGGTCTGGCAATTGTAGGCACATTTGCTTAAAAATGTTACCTTCATCCTTCCCACCCAATCACTGTAAATACACGGTGATCCCTGATGAGTAAGACGTGGTGCGCAAAATGAAAGTAGTGAGGGGGTGGGGTCGGGTTGTATGTGCATGGAATAATATATATATTTCGAATTTTCAACCATTCGTGGTGACAAAGTCTTTTCACACTCATGGATGAACAACGGAATGGAACATGATTCATTCAATGTGTAGTCATCATGACCGAGGGATAAGAAAGACTGACTAACAGGTCTTACCCCTGGTTTGACCCCAGAAGGTTCCCAATTTCATAAAATAAATTTGTGTTTAGATTCATATTATTACAAAGGTATTACAATTATTCCTGGTGCTAGATATTGTTCGATGTTTCCTATATTTATCTTAGGTTAAGTTAATTTGTAGTTCGCTCTTATAAAAAACTATGTTTAGAAAATACTCGCTAAATATATATTTTTAGTCACTTCACGTCTGACTACAGTAGCCCCATGGCTTCTTTGGTGCTGACTGACAGCTCACAGCTGACTTCTGACAGTCAAAATTTAGGTACATACCTTAATTTTGACTGTCAAACGTGACAGCTGCTTTACACATGTTTTTGAAGATCATCTGGCTCGGCTTAGGGATACGTGATTTAGTCTGGTAGCTTTTTAAAACTGTCAGTCAGCACCAAAGAAGCCATGGGACTACTGTACCTGTCTGGATTGTATGCATTTAATTAAGCTAATTTAATAGGGATAAGGACGGTAGAATTTATAGGACATTTATTTGAATCTGTGAGGTAGCAGATCTATAAACCATTTAAGTAAAAAATCACCCCAATACACCCAAATGGAAATCAAACCTTGATCCCCCAATAATCCCTTTCCCCCTATCCACTCTCTTCCAGTCACCAGCAAATATACTAGCTAAACGCCTTGATATTAGTCCACCTTCCCATCGGCATAGGGATGCATGTCATTAATCAACTCTCATTGATGAGTTTTACTTTTACTTTCAACACAAGGCCTATTAGCGACTTGCTCTAAGAGTCAAGGATAAGGAAAGATGCTTTAAAGTAATGCACTTTCATTAGCGTGGAGACAGGATGGATAAATCACAGATATAACCGAATTTGAGAAACCATCACCTCACGCAGCCGGGAGGGATTCGAATACCTATTCCTCCATCAATAACGACCAAGTGCAAAGTTAGTCTAGTGCCTAAGACCTCTTTGCTACCGCTGCGGCTGCCTCTTATTTGAATAAAAATGTAAGGTTCAAATCTTGTAGTTCAAATGCACAGCCAGCATGGTAATAGTCTAAAGTGGAAAAAATTAAGCTAAAAACTTAAATTGCTCGTTCTTCGCACGGGATGTGTTTTATAATACGTATCCAATGTTATATATATATATATATCAATAGTCAATGTTAAAGAAATTATATATAGGATGTTAATATTATTTAACAGAAAATAGACAAACAATTTTTAGATAAGCAATTGTGAAATATAGCTATATTTGTATTACTGGTTAAAAAGCAGTATTCTGTAGCCGCCATTTTATTTCAAGATGGCCGTATTGTCCAATCTATATCTAGGAACCTTTTAAAGTTATTACAATGATATTTCAATAAGCAGAAGCTGAGAAAAAGGCCAAAAAGTAATGTTTTGTAGCTTCTATATTGAAACTAAATGGGAGATGTAGATTTTAATTAGCCTATATGTTGACCAGACGTCCCAGTTACGTCCATGCCCAATTTCAGTACAATCGGTAGAGTAGTTTTCCATGAAAGAATAACAAATAGGAAAAAAAACAAAAAGTACTGTTTTGTAGCAGCCATGTTAGAGTAAAATTATGGACGAAAATGTTAATTAGCTTATATGGTAACCGGACATTTAAGTTATGTCGTTGCAAAATTTCAACAAAATCAGTGTATTGGTTTTGCGTGAAAGAGTAACAGAGACACAAACTAATGTTTATATATTAGTAGGATTAGAAAAATGTGGCTTCAATTTACATCATTCATGTACAGTATATAAAAGATTTTATGTGCAGAGGAAATGGATAAAATACACTGAAAATTAAAAAAAAAAAAATGGGGCTCAAAGCCGTCATGCTGAAGAGACGATTGAACTTCTATCCACATAACCTAGTGGTTTTTTTAATTCGGGTCTTTCTTTCATAAAATGAGTTTAGAAAGTACACATTCAACACTTGAATATTAATAATTACAATACTCTGTCATATGTTTAGCTATTTTAAGGTGCATTATCCAGATTCTGATTATAACATCAAACTACTTACAAAGTAACTTAAACTAAGACCCGCTTCGGTGGCCGCATGGTCTAAGCCCTAAGGCTCTACTCTAGCAATAGATTAGACTGCCTATGACGGGGAAATCGTCGTTCGATCCCGGTCGGGTGTACAGAGGGTGTTTCTTCCTAAAAGATTTCCCACTCTTTCTCCACACAAATACGGGTACACTTCCCCTAAATTCAATCTTTCTTATCCCTAACCATTAGATTAATTAGTACATACGCGTATAGCCCAAATGAGTAGTAAGATCCAGTGCTAAAAAAAACTTGAGCTGAGGCAAACAAAATACTACACACCCACCCTAGATATGTATTAATTGGATAGCAGAATGAGTCAATACAATTTTTTTATTTACTTAACACCGCGTCTTACTACTCGTTTGGACTATACGCTTAAGCACTAATTACACTAATGGGTTAGGAATGGAGAAGGTTGAATATAGAGAAAGTGAACCCACTTTTGCGAGGAGGGCGATTGTAAATCCACTTAGGACACCCACAGTTCACCCGACCAAGATTCGAACCTCTATCTCCTCATTCTAGGCAGTTCAGCTCAACATAAAACTAGCACGTTAGCTAACTAAACCACCGAGGCGGGTACAAATAGTAAATAATGTGGCACCGTCTGGAATTTAACCAGGATACCTTAAACGAGCATTCAATCTGTTTTTCTTTTTTAAGCTTATCGCATTATCACAATGTCAATTTTAAACTAGATGAAACCTAAGCTGCAACAAAGATTAAGTGTGTGGGGTTGATGTTTAAAACAGGTTTGAAAGAAAGCAAACCAGACAGTGAAATAACCTTACACGAGGGTGAGACGCAATAATAACCCTCCTAGCATCCCTCATGCAAGGGCGCGCTGTGCTCTATGTCACAAACAGCCGTAACTCCCGTTTGGCCTGAATTCTATGACGTCAGCACACCAATGGTTTTAAATTATTACAGGTGAACTCACTTCCCACAATCATGACTTTTGAGTTATTCATTTTATCACATTTAGCGTAAATGTTATTAATTAACGTCTTAATCTAATGGGGCATGGGCATAATGATTAATAGAAAATGCATCAGCATTCGCTTGTAGATGAGAGCCACTTTAGTGATAAAACCACTCCCTGGATTCAAACCTGAGTCCCCACCTGCCGGGTGAAAGCCAGGTCACTAATGGACTCGATTACAATGAACTAACTCCTCCAATACCCTTATCTACTGGCATTCGGACAAAGGCGTCAATCTCGTCTAATTCGGATTGTCGGCGACGGGCAGCCCGGGTTCATATCCCAGTAGGTTGTACTGAGGTGGTTCCCCTTCCCCCCATCCTAAAAGATTTCCCACGCTCCCTTCATGCAAATGAGAGTACTTTAAAAAATATATAAATTCTACTTCCTTCAGTGCGGGTATGTAAATAGACCGGGTGGGTAGTAAGACGTGGTGTGGAAAAAAATATTCGCCAATGCATACTTCAGTGTTAAATTTATTGTTAAAATCCTTAAGGATCTATTGTATTATTATTATTATTATTATTATTAACAACACCGCGTCTTACTACCCGTTCGGGTTGTACGCACTTACGCTAATGTGTAATGGTAGGGTGATTGTGAGATGAAATGGAGGACCTACAGTTTAACGTGGGATCCGAACCCCGGTGGAGGCCTGGTATCTCCCACATTCACAAGTTGTGATTAATACACGTATTATCAAAGGTGAAGGAAGGGTTTGGTAATCAGATAAATCTGTGCCGGGACCCAACACACAAGTCTGACACCTTACCCGTAGACCACCAGGTCACCCGATCTATCATAGAAAGTGACGTTAGCCTTCTACAATAAAGTTATAATGTGAATAAGCCCCATTCGTTTCTTCCGGGATATTGTCAGTGAGTGTTATTACAGGTGCAGGTCATTCATTGTATGACCGTCTTTTAGACGAGATTACGCATGCGTGCCCTAAACTTCGAATGGAATTTCCCAACGGTACTTTTTACTATTAGACTTTATTAAGGTTGTTGAACCAGGAAGTTAACTTTGCAACCTTCAAGGCCGTTTAAATGTTTAATTGTTCACACTTGGTTTTACTAGACATTAACTGATATTATTTTAACTGAATTTTCAACTGTTGATCAGATATTGGTAATGTCTGGCTGGCTTGCCGATGCTGTGGTGAATGAGATTAAAATTCAAGCTTGCTATTTTTTTTCCTAAATATCTGTTAGATTTTCATCCACGGTCATCCAAATATTTGATAAACTCTACCTTCATAATCCCTATATAATTAACTAGTGTAGTAAAATATGGATAACCTGTATGGGGGACAGGTCACGATGAAAACACCAACATTAAAACGCCTCATCGTAGTTGTTGTAGGCCTAAAATTGTAAGACTATTTGTTCTACAACTAATTTTAAATCCCAAATATTGGCTCTGTGCTACCTGCGTTTTCCCACCAGAATGTAGAGGTGAACATTTCCCTCGCCCCCTTATGATGAATTAATTGCTGGGCCACTGGGTGTTGTTTACATTAATTAATTAAGTTGGTTTGTAAGTCGTGTGCTGAAAAAAAGTTAAGAACAGTATCTAGTAGTTACTAAAGTCACGAAAACAATTTTAATATATTCATATATCAAGTCGTTTTATCTGAAATTATCCCTTTTGGTAGATATTATCTTTATTATTTTATTATTTTTATTATTTAGCACCACGTCTTACTACCCGTTCGGGTTATACGCTTTAAGTACTAATCACACTAATGGATTAGGAATGAGGAAGGTTGAATTAGAGGAAGTGAACCCGCATTTGCGTGGAGGGAGAGTGGAAAACTATTTAGGAAAAACCATCCCCAATTCCCCCAACCGAGATTTGAACCTCGATCTCCCCGTCCTCATCAGTCGAGCTCAACACGACTGGCGCGTTAGCCAACTTCGCCACCGAGGCGGGTTAGATATTATCAATACTTACAAAATAGCACAAATAATATAGTAAAATGCTATCAATGTTGGCCGCCTAGAAATATGTTTGAATTTTCTAAACCGTTATTTCAACCAAAATTAGGTTATAAAATCGTTAAAAATAATCAAATAGATATATTTATTTTCCACCGCATTTTACTATATATCCAGATTACACTAATCAATTAGGGATGAGAAAGGTACTTAATTAAAGGAAATGTACCTGTCTTTGCATTTTGAGGGGGAAAGAGTGGGGAACCATTTTTGTGCTCAGCCGAGATTCTAACCCCAACCTCCCCGTAGCTAAAACATTATTAAAAAAAGTTGTTTGCTGTGAAAGTTACGTGATAAGAAATCAACATAATATTGTCGTTACAGAGCATTTGGTTTGGCGGATGGATACATGAGAGTAGGCCTATATCAGGTAACTTTTACTATTTGTCACTTATCTACACTTCTAGTGTAGATTGGGTATAAATGGGCGAACCATCCATTACACGTGTCCACCGATGTGTTTACGAACATGTTGTTTAATAAAATGTATAGAAGTCTTTACGTCAAACTACCGTTGGACTTAACGCTTCTTTACTTAACTTGTCTGTAACCTACCCTCCACCACAATCTTCGCGCCACAAACCACATTACTAGGGTGCCAGAGAAGGGAAGGGGAATGCAAGTGTAACACAATTTGTGGTGTGCCAAGCTATAGTTAACGGGGGTGTAGTAGGAGGGTGGTGGCTCGCTACCCCCACTCTACCACCTCCCCCCCTTTTGAAAATCTCGTCCGATGAGACAAGAGAAAGGCGAGGAGTGGGAGAGATTTACAAAATAAAAATCAATGAAGGGATGATAGTTTGGGGTGTGAGTAGGGGAGAGTTTTATCAGTCAGAAGTGTGGTGACAGTTGTGCCCTAGAGCGGGAAGAAGGGGAAGGTTTTGGTTGGGGGAGGGGGGGTTGGGATTCATAAACCCTAGCCAGACAATGGCTGGAAAAGGGTGGGTTTTCTATGGTTAGTAATGACTAGAAAGAAATGTCACCATGGTAAGCCGCTTTATGGTCAATCATCGATGGAGGGTAAAATATAGATATTGCAGTAATCATTATTCGGTAGCTCGTTCTTGCAGTAGGACGTCTATGCCTATCCACGCCTTGCCTAACCTTTTCTTAGTAATATAAACGATAGCAAAATATTTTAACTTTGACCAAAGTTAACACAACTTGGCTTCCGGGTGTTGAAATTGATATTGTCCAAAGAAAGAGTTCTAGGTCACATTCCATGGACCATAAATGTTTCGGAGTAAATATGATTAATTTTATAAATGGCCAGAAAAAGTTATATGACCAGCGGATTGATTATATTTTGAAAATAGAGCTCAGATTTTTTGTGTGTGTGTGATTGGATCTTTTTGGGATATATGCTATCCCCAATTAGAGCCCGATGCAATTGTTTAAGTAAATGCAACATTATTTGTCCGAAAATGAATTTAAGGCCCTCTAATTAATAAGCCAGAATAATTATTAATAGGTTATAATAGTATAAATCGAGTTTTCACGCACCTGTAAAGCCGAGAAAAAATAGGGAATTTCACACACACAAAAAACTAATAAAAATCACTGGAACTTTATTTAATTTGGAGCACTTGGCATACAATAGTTAAATACATTTGTATAGAAGACGTTAATTCTAAAACATGTATTTTATGTCCATAGCCGGAAACATTTTCTTACTTTGAGGTAGTAACTTGTACAGTGTATTCATGTTTATAAAGTCAAATTTTCATCTGACAGCTAAATAAAATGAATAGATTTACTTTCACATATTCATAAGTCAGGTTATGTGACCATAAGCTTCTACTTTGGATATATATTATCAATAGCAAAAATCATCAATTTAGGTCACAAAAAAACCTGTTTTTTCTAAAAGGCCCTTCCTATGAAAATTTGTCTGTAGTCTAGTGGCGAAGTATCGAGGAAGAAGTCATATAATCAAGTCTGGCTATTGACGCAGACGCTGATGTAGCTGTTTAAGGAGAATCTAAGCACATCGTAAAGTGGACTTAGTACACCAAGTACCCTCTCGGAAGGACACCTAGGCCCTACTTACCTCCAACAAGGCTTACAACCGGGGGGTGAAGTTGGCTGCCGTCAATTGTCAAGAAATAGGCTCTTGTATCAATGAGAGAGAAGGAAAGTGGGGATGGGAGGGATTTACGGATGTTTACTCATCGGATACATTTCATTCAGTGGCATGGCGAAGAGTTCTTTAAGCTGTGCGAGGGAAACGTGTCAGAAAGTCACGCGTGGACGAACGGGAATCTTCAGACATTTTCGATGGGAGGTCGAAAGGTTTCTATGCCCCCGACAAGTGTTTGAAGTTCACTCGCGCTGCTGATTCCATTTGGTGTTTAGACTAAGTTATCGGTTACCTGCTTATATAACTATTTAAGGTCTGTACTCAATATTGTTGAGGGAATAAAGCGGACACATTGGGAAGTCCTCACTCAACAAGAAATATCGAGTAATTTACTTAAGGTGGGAGTGTAAGGAACGTGAGTTAAGGGTAGTATTTTGTCAGTTTTTATATAAATACATTTTGTTCAAAACAATTAAAATATTTCTTCAGTACAAACATAAAGTTTAATTTTCTCTAAATGGTGACATCAACAATTCTTGAATATCTTTCAAAGATGTCCTGGAATTTAATGACAACTTTTTTCCTTACTTTAATTATTTTTTCCTATCTAATGCCACTATACTTATGAAAGATACTCAAGAAATGTTAATATCACCACGTAAAAAAAAGTTTGGAAATGGAGAAATACTTAATTTATCTTGTCTTGTACTTAAACAGTTTACAATATTAGTAATAATTAATTTGTAGCGGTTTTCAATTTTAAATAAATAGTTTAAAGAATGAAGATAATAATAAAACCTAGCTTAAAAGCTAAACAATTAATAACATCAAATTAAATCAACCAAAAGCACAGCCATTATATGATACTTTAACAAGTTTTATCATTCATACATCATTATTCATTATCATTATAAATCCTTCATACAAAAAAATTATTAAACTTACGACATTCCAAACAATTAATGTTAGAAAACCCATACACACACGCTTGTCTATTTCAACTGCATAAATATTCCCAACAAGGTCAAATCATCTTGTTTTAAGCACCAAAATCATGACGTCACACGAATGAAATTTCATTCCTATACACGAGTATTTCTCAAACATTTTAAAACAGCAAGCCAATATTTAGAACGATAAAACTTCTCGACCCACCTAGCGTCAATGGACATGAGGCTAATTTATGATTTAATTATAATTTATGAAGCTAAAACTGGATTTTTAAATGTATTATTGAATATAATTTTACAAAAAAACTTATATATTTCTCATAATGAATCGTGTGTGAATATTGCACTTGTTTTCGGTTCCTGTTGATGGTATTGAAATACACGTTGCTGCGAATAATTTTCAGGCGCAAGGAGCTCGACCATTATTATTACAGTTTGTTTCAAAATTATGTTTATATTCTTACTATCGCCGAAAATCTAACTTCACAGATTTGAAAGGGAGCAAGCAGCATCTTCAAAGCTTCAGTAGAACAAGATGGTGTTCAATACGTTTACTGGACAGTTACAACCTCGAAGTAATAAAAATAAAAAAAATCCTAAGATAGTACTAATAATATGGTTAAATGTAAACAAACTTTTTTTATATATAGTTTCTTCCCCCCAGGGAGGTGATCTGGTGGTCTGGGGTAAGGTGTCGGAATTCTGTGCTGGGGGTCCGGTGTTCAATCCTAGGTCCCGGCACGGATTTATCTGATTACCAAACCCTTCCTTAACCTCTGACAAGACATGTATTATTCACAACTTGTGAATGTGGGGAATGCCAGGCCTCCACCATGGTTCGGATTCCACGTTAAACTGTAGGTCCTCCATTTCATCTTACAATCACCCTACCATTACACATTAGCGTAAGTGCGTATAAACCGCACGGGTAGTAAGGCGTGGTGCTAATAATAATCTTCCCCCTAGGACCAAAATACTTGATCCTAATAAGCTTGCCAAAAATCTAGAAACCCTACATTTTCCAACATTCACTATTTTCCACGACTTTGATTTCTACACAGAGTTGGCCAGTGATTTGTTTGAGAAATAGTTCCAAAATTCTAATCACCATTAGAACATATTTTTCAGATATTACGTGACACTATTTTTATACACTTCTCTAAATGACAGATTGCTTTCATTTTGATAGCTAGATTTATATTTAAAAAATTAGTAGATCCGATATTATTCATAGGAGTAGACCGTGTTATTTTCCATAACTCCTTTCGAGTGCCCACTAAACCGCCTTTGTTGAATAGCAAGGGTACCCCTCATAAATTTACTTTTTTTTTAAAAAAAAGGGGGGGGACGTCATAATGCACCGATGTTATAGTATTATTCTGCTTCACATGTTTTAAGTTTGTATTAAAATTGTTTGCAATTAGGGAGCGGGGGAAAAGGGTGGGAGGAATGTCTCACTTGCCCCATTGGATGTACTACTGTTTAGTGGAGTAACAATTATAGTAAATGATACCCGGATAACTTTTAAAGCAGGACCAAGAGAAAGAAACACATTCATCCAGTTTAAAATCAGTATATAGCTTCTGACGCAGCCAGTTAGCCTCTTGTTTAAAACAATCCCGGGGTAGCTTCCACTATTTACTGTCAACTGTTTTAAACAAGGCTTGGCGCCGGCCTGGCAAGGTCTCCACTCATCTCCATATTGCCCGTAATGAGAAATAAAACAACAACTTGCGGGCAACACTGCTACATATTGACCTCATCACCCTTCGGGGCAGAAACGATTCAAGCGACGAGAATACGTGGACGATATTCACCCGGAGGGGCAATCTTTTTTATTTAAATAATTCATCCTCTCAGATTACAGATAAAGGATTGTTGGTTGTCTAAACGCATACAAGACTTTGGTACCATACAGGGCAGTATCCGAATTACCAGTATAATTTCATCCTACTCTAGGCTGATAATATATAGCTTTGGTTCAAATTTCATTGTAAGACACTTCTCTGAAAAACAAGTATAATTATAATATATATTATCAATATCTATAAGAATACACTGATATAAATAGTAAAATGTTATCAATTTGGGTCGCAAAAATGTTTCTAAGAGACTCTTCCTATGGAACTTTGACTTTATTTGGGCTTAATGTTTAGTGTAATAACCCTTTCACGGAAACCTTGGACTTTTCTGACAGTTGATAAGGTTCCAAAAACACCTCCGGATGTACCCACCTCTTAAATATATGTCGTCACTTATTGTTTGGCTTCCCTCGGTGTAACACCGGGAATAAGTATACGTACCACAGTTTGGGAGCCAAACAAATAATAATTTAGTATTTTTCGCCCTTTAGATGTGTTTTCTCAGTTTAACAGGTGGAGCCAATTACTTACATTACATGTAAAAGCTACAAGACATAAATACCCAGAAGTACTTTCATGTCGACACATATGTGTCTATTAAATTTATGAATGTTGATGAAATTTTGTTTATATCTGGTTTTTTAATTTTTTTTTAAAGTTTGATGCAAGGCTAGTTTTCAGCTTCTTATTCTAGAATAGTTATTGGCTAGGAGAGTGAAGTAACTAGATAATAAAAGGGGAGATATTTATTTCAGGAGGTGAACTCTCCCTTGCTCATCCCCAATGAATCCAACATAATACAATGAGGGTACATTTCAACAAACTGCACCGACTCTCACTCTAAGAGAGGATGAAAGACTCCAGTAAAAAAGAGGGGGGAGGTGCAGCTATTTAAGATGAAACTCCTCGACCTTCCGGATACGAGTCAGGCGCGTGTAAAACGTAGTTGACCTGGTTTCGATCATTTGATCTATGTGACGAGAGAAGGAGCTCGACACGTGAGGATGGTTTCGACATTCGCCTGACCCACGCGCGCTGTATTTTACATTAATTGTCGGGTGCTGTACAATCTGTTTTAAAAAGGGATAGGGGGAAAGGGAAGACCATGGGTCACCGGACATCGTACTGGCATCCCTCCCACCCCTGAGTTCCCACCCACAGCGCTTTGGGGGCTATTAGTGACATTATTACTGGTCCGGAGGACTCAGATCCAATCGATTATCTCATTTGATGTCAAAAAGGATACGTGTGTCCGTCAGCTACATTTTCAAAAAAATCTGAACAAGGTCAACATCGATATTATGGATGCCCGTATTCTGCGACTACGTTTGGAATGATAAATCAAATTATCTTCCGCATAGTCTAAAGCGTCACTCTCGCAATAAACTAGACTACCGATGAGCGGAGATGGGGGCTTGAATCTCGGTTGGGTGTAGGTCTTCTGATGGGGGTTTTTCCTAAATGGTTTTTACATTCTCTCTCAATGCAAATGCGAGTACACTTCCTCTAAATACGACTTTTGTAATCCCTAATCCATCAGCGTAATTAGTACATAGGCATATAACCCGAACGGTTAGCAAGATAGTTAAATAAAAGAGTATTTTATATGAAAGATAATGTCGTAGAAATGCTAATAGAAAATATAGGTCCAATTAAAGACAATTTGAAATGTTTAATCACAATTCAAATGGATTCAGTTAACACCTCGGGAACAAGATCATTAAGGCGTCATGAATTATGTGTCGATAAAACCATCTTGCAAATAATTGTCCGCTCAAATCTCGATAGAACATGATTTTTTTTATTATTCATGTCATGTTAAAACAAGTGAGGTAAGAGTGGCGTAAAGGACGTTTTAAGTTTCTTGACAAAGCCCGAACAAACAAAAACAAAATCGTACAAACTTTCTCATATAGTCTATATTAGCGTGGGGCAACATTTACAAAATAGGTTTTCTATCTTCTAATTTATCATGTAAAACAATTCCCAGATTTCCAATTTAAACTAAATCGTAATAGCCACTTACAAAAAATTTCAAATTTTCTAAAATCTTTCATATGTGAACTACCTTTAAAATAATTTATCTTATAAAAATCAATAAATATAATTATGTTTTATATAAACTTATCCAAACGATACCAACTTAGAACAAAATCACTATAGCTATTTTTGAAAAATGTCTGATTTTTCAAAAATCAATCATTAGTACTTTTAAATAAGCTTTTTTAATAAATATAAATTTGGTCTCCGTAATTATTTATCATAAAAAACTCCTTAGATGTATATTAAAGTCATAATACACATTTATCTTTATTTTATTTTTTCATTTTCTGCTATTATTTGCATCACAAATTAGTGTTCACATGAAAATATCTAAAATAATTAAATTACTTTTTTGAAAATTAATGTATAATTTAAGACAAAATATAGTCCTATTAACTAATTATTATGTTTGAAATAGGGTATTTTGTAAAACTTATTTAATACCTAAATTTACATATCTATGTCAAAGTATAATATGTTGTATACAATACAAACTTAGATTCGATATCAAAGAAATCACATATTATTCGATTCGACTTTGCCTTGAATTGAAAAATTGGACTTCATACACCCTTATATATGATCAAAATTCACCCATAAGTAAACTACCCTTAAACAAATTTTTTCACAAAACAAGTATACAGTGTTATTTGTCATGTCATACATTCCCCAAATATCCATTTTAAACAAAAGTGTTATTACATCTTCAAAAAAATTTGAATTTTCTAAAATCAGCCATCCGTAAGATACCCTTAAACAAAATTTTCTCCACAAAACAGGAGTATTATGTTATTTATCATATAAAACATCCCCAGATATCTATTGCAAAATTGTTATAGCCATTAAAAAATATCACAGTCTTTAAAATCAGTTACTACCCTTAATTTGAGTGCCAGATTAAAACTCAAACCCGCCTCGGTGGCGTAGTTGGCTAACGCGCTAGTCATGTTGAGCTCGACTGCTGAGGATTGGGAGATCGAAGTTCGAATCTCGGTCGGGTGAACTGGGGGGTTTTCTTAAATGGTTTTACATTCTCCCTCCACGCAAATGCGGGTTCACTTCCTCTAATTCAACCTTCCCAATTCCTAATCCATTAGCGTAATTAGTACTTAAAGCGTATAAACCGAACGGGTAGTAAGACGCGGTTCTAAATAATAAATAAATTAATTAAAACTCAAAAAGGCCTGAAATATCACCATATAACATCTAAATCAAGTACGTCCAACCATTTAGGCTCTTTTTACTGATGTAGAAAGACCGAAACGAGGACAAACAGAACAGCAACCCCCACTTTTTTTTGTGCGGGAAGACAAAAAGTGAAGATTCATAATAATTTCGAGTTAAAAAATGTTCACAATCAGGTACTTTCTTTATGAGAAAGTAAAAATAAATCTATTATTTTCTTCTTGACGCACATTAGGTTGCACTGTCTTGGATTGACCTTATTTGACTGTTTATAAAAACTATTAAATCCAACCCACCTCCAGAGGTACACGAATAAAGGTTACTTCCGCGTATTTTTAGGATGTCACATGTTATAATATAAGCTAATTTTGACAATCTTTAGCTAGATACTCTGATCCTTTGTAAACATCGAGTAATCCAAATTTATTTTGTATATATTTTAAAACGTCCTTTCTGAGGAGATCTGACCTTAAGGGATTCGGACGTCAGCCAATCCCCTATTCGATCTGAACTGGTTGTTTGTTATTCGTATAGTGGTAGATTGATTGACTCCCGAGACTCGACTATAAATAGGGCCTTAAGCCTGCCGCGCGTGCGTGGCTATCACCAAGTGTAGCTAGTAGAGAAAGATTTGAGGGAGTCTCCCTCTCCTCCTCCATGACCACACAAACACCGCGTGAGACAATTTAAAATGAACAGGAGAACAAGACAATGAGAAGACGTGTTTAGATAATGACGGATGACGCCAGCCCCACACATTATCAAACATCACACATCATCAACTAGACTGGGGACCCGCATCGTCGCGGCTGTCTTTTATTACCGCCAATTTAAACCTGGAGGGCTGAGGCTCCTACTCGTGAGGGACCGGGTTTGATCCAAGGTGATATCTGATTCTTAACGACCTCTTCATTTCTTTGCAATCCACACTCATACATGTCTTGGTAACGTGTATTTATTTTATTACCACGTCTTACTGCCTGTTCATGTTATACTCATGTATTATAATTACTCTACTCTTATGGGGTAGGTATGAGGAAGGAAGCATTTTATAAATAAACTATTCGCAATTGTGAAGAAAGAATGGGATGCCATTTAGGAAAAACCTACTCTTAGTAGAACCGACCCAGATTCGAACCTTGATCTCCCCATTATCGGCAGGCCAGTCTAACACTAACGTTTGCTCATATTATAAGAATCATACTGGTACGTTAGACTTATTGGTTATTTGATTGATGTTGACGTGTAGGTCAGGATTCGAACTCCAGTCGGGTACCTTGAGAGTGATTCTCTCATATTCTACCCATTAATATGCATTCATGTCCTCTAAACTACTCTTCTGATTTATATTCTACTCGCTAAAATATTTTTAATCATTAAAGCAATTATTATTTTGTCGCGAGTCTTACAACTTCTCCTGGCTATACGCAGTTTACTATATGACCTATATAGGGATGAAGAAGGGATAGTCCATATGAAATATATCCACATTTGCAAGGAGTGAGAACTATAAAATCCATCCATAGTACACCCGACAGGGATTCAAACCCAGAATTCCCCGTCACCGGCATAGCAAACCAAACAAGATGAGACTAACATCTTAGTAGACGTTTCCACGGGTGCATTTTATATTTATTAGAAAAAAAGCTATTTCTTGATATATTATGACAAATTTCGCCACATATACCGGGTACACAGTTATCCACATTTGATACGATGATGCCGAAAACATTATTCACTGGATAGCGAAGTAAAAGTTCCCAAAATGGTAAATTTTCAATCAGCAGTGTATAATATACAGTGGATACTTTTGTCTACACTAAAGCTAAGAAATACATTTTATTGCAGCGCTACGGTGTTTGTATTAATGTGGGAAATACCTTTACTAAATAAACACAATGCTATACCGGTACCTAATTACAAATCTACTTAACCTAAAACAATATAAAATACTTCAAATATAATGGCCGGGATGTTGTATACCCTTATTTTAGTAGGAAGAACAGCTATCAAAAGTGACAGTTACAAACAGATAACATGACTTGATGTATGAATATATAACAATTGTTTCAGTAGCTTTAATAAAGACCAGATATTGTTCTTCCTATCAACATGAGAGTATATACCTATAATATATGCACAAACTAGTATGGCTAGCCCATATACAAATAACATCTAATTTCTACCTCACACCAAGCTCGAACCAGATATTCTTTGTCTACTTTTGCTCCTTGACCACTCGGTTACGGAGGCAGGCATGCTTACAATAAAAAATTATACACTAGAACATAATTAGTTTCCTGTAGAAACTAAACTCTTATGGTAAACCATCATTTAATATTAATATTATCCTAAGAAGAATACAATTTACATGGCTCCTTTGAATTCGTATCTATTTTACAAAAAAAAGGTATGTTACACTAACAGTACACCTAATCCTATATTTTTATCAGATGCTAAACCGTGAAAGTAAAGTGTCCTATCTAAAGGGTATTGTTCTGATCCGGTAAATTATGAGACAGGATAGCAGGAAACGCTAGAAGGGTATGTTAAAGTGAATAAAGTAGGTATATATTTTAAGCTGTGAATGTAATTGAATCTTTTTCCCACGTCATTCCATGCTAATGTGACGTTGGATTGCATTATTTATTTTCTTCACTGTTTTCTAAAGACACCTGCTAGGTTTGAGAGCTAGCTATATAGATGTATAGTAGGTATCTACACCAGCTTCGGTGGCCGCGTGGTCTGACATACTATTCTCGCAGTGGAAGAGACTGCCGATGATGGGGTCAACACGGTTCAAATCTCGGCCAGGTTGAGATTTTTTTCCTCAAAATGGTTTTCCACATTCTCTCTACGCAAATACGGGTACTCTTCCCATAAAATATAATCTTATTTATCCCCTAAAACCATTGGCTTAATTAGTACATATGCGCATTGCCTGAACGACTAGTAAGAAGCGGCGTTAAAAAAAATGTTAAGTTTTCTACGAGTTCATGTACTTAATGATTTTTACAAAAACATTACTTTACTTATACTATGAATATTTTTTTAGAAACTGAATAGATATCAACATTAATATTTGAAAGTTGGTTTTCTACTAGACCCTATAGAACTTAATTTCATAAGATATTCATTCATCTCTGTTACAATTTGTTATGTTGTGATGAAGAAAATAAAGGTTTTATTATTCATAATACTCTTTTTTAAACTGGGAGATCTAGTGGTCTAGGGATAAGGAAGGGTCCGGGGTCCAAATCTTGGTCTAGGCACAGATTTATCTGATTACTAAACCCTTCCTATACCTTTGGCAAAGTTTGTGCTTTCGCGCTTTGTGAATGTGTGAAATGCCAGCCCCCCACCGTGGTTCGGAACTCACGTTAAACTGTAGGTCTCCTCTGCTAACACCATAATCATTCTCACGTATCATCCTATCATCTGAGGATATTTTTATTTATTATTCAGTGTTTACAAGACCGGTATCTTACAAACTTTAAATTCGGGGCGTTTTTCCACATAATTTTGACTTTACTTTAACAACTACAATATGAATTTCCTTTTTAAAATTATAAAACATATTTTGACTCTTAATTTAATTGAAATTCAACCACCCCTAGTTCCATTTGGTCCACCCCAGGTATATTACACCCCCGGTACCCTCCCCCATTGGGCCCACCACAGTGGCCAGGGTTTTACTCCCGAGCCCGCCAAGCGCCCTGGGGATAATGGAATTGGCCTTAATGGTGTCCCCACCTCAGAAACGAATTCCTCCATACACCAGGAGAGCAGAGGTAAGATAAGGTTGAATGGCCAAGATCTAAAGCATATTAGCCACCCAATTTTTTTAAACTAATTTGTTTTATGAAAGTAGAAACTTGGATATCATAATTAGGACAATTACCCAGATTAGTGGCGGCACGGTCTAAACTAAAACGACACCCTCCCAATATAAATTATTGTCGGTGACAAGGATATCGATACTCGAAGCCCAGTCGAGTGTATTTTTTTAAATGTTTCCCAACTTAATCTCAAATGAATGAGTTTGCAAGTCCTCTAAATTCAACAATTTTCTCATTCTTCTTCATCAGTGTGATTAAAATGCTTTCTAATTTTTAAAATAATTTTGCATTGAATAATATCCTCATGGAAACCATGTCATATTTTACTATAACATTGACTTACTTTTTTCGTCATTTAAAAAAAATGTATTTTTAATTTTAGATTGGTTGGTATTACGGATTTTACTCGCTGGTTTTGATCCAAGAGAACCTTTAAAGTTTGATCACCATTAAATTGATCAAACCTTTACTTAAATCTACTTCATGTATTCATGCGCAAAGGCATTTGTTCTGAATGTGTCTTTTGAAAGATACACTAATATATAAATTGTCAAGGTTGGTTATTATATATTTATACTTCAAATGGTCTTCCTACTTTTTGTATTTCGAGATTCCAAGTCTTGGACTTCCCCCAAAATACCTGATAACCTTTGGAGAAAATATTGAATTAGTGATTGGGGCTCATTACCATCAGATCATTGAATCTTAGGGAAAAGTGGTATTTTTTAAAGGCATTGATTATAATACTGAAGTATAAACATCCGGTCTACAGCAAGTCCAAACCTTTACGTAATAACTACACCCAGATTTTGGTTGGAATAACATTTTAGAAAATTCATACATAGTTTTAAGCGGCCAGCATTGATAATATTTAACTATATTATTCGTATTATTTATAGGCATTTATAGTATCCATTAAACGGGATGGCGGCAAATAACATGACTTGCTTTATTAATATATTAAAATTGTTTTAGTAACGCTAGTAACTAACATTTACCGTTCTTCCTACCAAACTCAAAATATAGAATCACTGTTATTGCTTTATTATAACGTATTAGATCATGTTTCTGGTGTTAACGTTCTAAAGCTTAGTAAGCACCTGGAAACATTGTTGGCCAACTGCTGCCCAACTCTTTCCCAACTGTTGCCCAGGTGACCTGGTGGTCTAGGGGTAAGGTGTCAGACTTCTATGCTGGCGGCCGGGGTTCGATCCCCGGTCCCGGCAAAGATTTATCTGATTACTAATCCCTTCCTTCACCTCTGACAAGACATCTTGTGAATGTGAGGAATGCCAGGTCTCCACCGTGGTTCGGATTCCACGTTAAACTGTAGGTCCTCCATTTCATCTCACAATCATACTACCATTACACATTAGCGTAAGTGCGTATAACCCGAACGGGTAGTAAGACGCGGTGCTAATAATAATAATAATAACTGTTGCCCAAACGTTGGCCAAAATTAAAGAAACATTGTTTCACGTCCAGACTACAATGATGAATTACGTTAATGAGCTAGGGATGAGGAAGGTTGCATGTATAGGAAGTTTACCAGTATGTTCATGGAGGAAAAGTGGAATACAATTTTGGAAAAAAACTACTCTCAGTACACCCGACCGGAGTTTGAAACCCGATCTTCCTGTCATCGGCAGTTTAGTCTAACATTAGAGTGACGCCTTAGACTATGCGGCCACCGAAGCTGGTTATTATAGTACTGTATATACATTTTTGTTGATATGCTAAGTACCAAGCTTAGTTTAGAGGAAGTGCACGCGCCCCATCAAGTGTAAGGAGGGGATTTGGAAAATCACAATTATAAATCAAATATAGAAAACCATACAGAGAGTACCCAACCGAGATGTGCGCCTTGACCTCCTCGTCTTCCTACAGTCTATTGCAATAGTACACCTGGTTGGCTTACAAGATAAGGCGAAATTTCGATAAAATATACGAGCATTTATTAAAATAAAGGTTTAAGAAAACTATTTTGTGATAAAAGGGCAAAACGCTTTCTAGTCAAAATATATTTTAGATGCACTGAGTCTTATTAACCCGTTCATGATTTCCAAATATATACACTATTTGGAATGGTATGAGAAAGGTAATTTAGAAGATGTGAAACTTCATTAGCTTTGATGATAGGAAAACCATAAGAGATACATTAATTTTGAAAGATGAGCAGAAATGCATCCGACTGAGATTCAAACATTGATATCCAAACTGCATCTACCGACAATCCGGTAATACAGTTTATTGCAAGCCTAGCTCCTCAGACCGTGTAACCACTAGTGCAGGTTAAATAAACCTAATCAATTTTCACTGAGATTCGCACAAGTGAGCACGTGAACTAAATGTCAAGCTGGTTATATGCTGATTAGGAAACCGGGGTATGAATTCTGGCCGGCTATATTCAGGGTGTTTTTTCCTAGATGATTTCACCCCGCAAATGTGGGTATATATCCTCTAGTTTCTAACTTCCTCATCTCTAGCCCATATGTGAATTTAAATGCTTAGTCTGGATGGGTGGTTAGGACGTGGTGGAAAATTAACTGTTTGTGCTGAAATGACTGTGCTGTGAATAGATGTGAAGGAAAAGAAGAATGGAGAATTAAAAATAACCAGCTGCTAGCATAGCTCGTAAATCGCTCTCTCAAACAAGGACAAATAAAAAAAGAACAAAGTGAACAAAGGGTAAAAAAGTTAAGGTTATTTTTTTTTTACTATATCAAGTGATACTCGGCTGGTAAAGAAATGAATCGCACAAAATAGCTGCATGCTCAACCAGCATCTGGGTGGGTTTTTAACTTTATCAACTTATTTACTAATGGTAGTTTTTTATAAAAGAGCAACACTTTTTTAACAAGTACTAATTATGTACTTAATGGTTTTAACTGTCGGCTCATTTCATTAATTAAGTGTAGGGTAACACTAATTATTGTTTGTCTTAAAATTATGCATCTTACTTAAAACTTTGAAATAGTACATTGGGGTGAGTGGGACGAAGATTTCATTGATTTAGACTGTTTTATTTAATTAACTATTATATCCATATAATTGGTAAAGAGGATATCAACGACTCAGTCTAACTAAAAAAAAGGACATATACCTACATAACACACAAACCATATAACTCCAGTTCATTATCCAGCAAAAGAAAAAAACTAAATTTCACTGAAACACAATTTTGAGCTTAAGAATGTCCTATGTTAAGTTCAATACTATGGAAAAATAAGAGCAAACCATTGTTATCTTATTAAATTGAACATCTTACAGTACATACAATCGATCTGAATCCATTGAAGTAATAGCCACTACGTTCCTGAGGTTAAGGGGGGCTGCTACTCAATAAAAAAGAACTTTCGAATGTATGTATCTAGATTTTTGAAGGGTGGCAAGATATGTGATCAGACATATTTGTGTCGTTCTCATAGAAATCGTACAGTTTTGATCTAAACAAATTCAGTTTTATAGACGCGTATAATAGTCAGGCTAACCAATCAATAAATAAAAAATCCTATAATTTGTTTATAGTCTGTTAAAAATAGAAGATAAAAATTAACCGCCACCTTTTCATGTATTTCGATGACGCCTTAGACCATGTTCCACTAGTGGGAGGGAAGAGGAGGGGGTGGGGGGGCGTTGTCTTGTACCTACTAGAAACAAAGAGTTTTCACCTTGGAGGTCCTTGAAGTGATAGAATCAGCTTTTTTTTAATGAGTCTGGAAAACCATATTGCGAGTAAAACTACTGTCAATACTAAATATGTTGTTTGTGGTAAAATTTTCAAGAAAATAATTCTCACGTAAATTTCTTGAAAACTACCAAGATTCTCACTCTACCAATCATTGGAAAAATTAAAATTAAAGCTTAAAAAAATTAAAACTTGCGCCAAATAAAAACTTATAATATAAAGCTAATTTAAATTATTCTTGGTTGAATTTATTTTTTATTCACGTCTCACTTCCCATAGGGGCTGTACGTATTCCATTAAATTAGTGGAGTAGGGATGAATGATGAGAAAGGTAGAAATTTATTGGGGACTATACGAATGAGGGGTAAAAACCACCGGAACATTCGTCTGAGATTCGAACACTTGACTTCTTCTTCAGCAACAAATTAGACTAGATGAGTTTGAAACTTGGACAGTGCGCCCACCAGTGAAGGTTTCATACCTCTTATCAACGACTTAAAAATGTGTTATGATATAAAACTGTTTTCTTAATACTATATTTTATTATACACAGTCATACTAATTTTTTTAAACATCAAATGAATCCTAGTATAAAATATTTACTGATAGTTTGAAATATGCATTTGGTTAGGAAAAAAAGTGAACATTATATTATTGTTTTTAGCACTAGCCTAATACATTGTAGTGAATAAAGGTAGGCCCCCCACTACTAAAACTTTATATACTGAGCTAAACTATAAACTAAATAGTACTACTACCTACTGCCTGAAGTATTTCCATTATTTATTGAATTAGATAGACCCTTATTAGTATCGGCCATGTGTGCAATCAAAAACTATCCACCCCTAAGTATTAACATAAAGAAATGTGTTATTCCTTTCTCTATGGTATTAAATTCAAATGAAAACACACCAGAAAGACAATCCAACGATGCTGGGATATGTCAATAAGTATTATTATCAGCACCACGTCTTATTACCCGTTCCGGTTATACGCACTTACACTAATGTGTAATGGCAGGTTGATTGTGAGATGAAATGGAGGACCTACAGTGTAACGTGGAATCCGAACCACGGTGGAGACCTGGCATTCCCCACATTCACAAGTTGTGATGAATACATTTCGTCTTGTCAGAGGTGAAGGAAGGGTTTGGCAATCAGATAAATCTGTGCCGGGACCGAGGATTGAACCTCGGGCCCCCAGCACAGAAGTATTTACACCTTACCCTTAAACCACCAGGTCACTATGTCAATAAGAACCAAAGTTAATTGGGGGACAAGCTATTTAGCGCATATCAGTATTGAAACAACGCTAAAAGTTCCAGGTAAATCTATAAGAATAGAATTACTAAAAAAAAAGGTATAAAATAGAAGTGGAGGGTTGTGTTAAAAGTGAAGTTTTCTCCCATTCCAACTAATATTATGAACTAATGATAGCCTCCATTCTTTCATTTATTTTAGGCTTTTTTACTATCTTGGTTTACTGTTTTTTTGTATGGTCGGTCCCCTTTTTATTTTCACCCAGTGAGATGAAAAGGAGGACGGGAGGGTAATCAATGAAATAGCTGATGAAGGTTTTGTGATCATTAGTGTTAATGGTTTACACCTGTATCTACAAAGCGGTTCCCGAGTATTCGATAAACTTAAAATAAGAACTGTCTAGTGGCAAACGGGTACATCTCCAAGGCTAAAATAATTATGTAGGGTTACTAAAGGTTGAACTGAACAAATTTTGTATTTAATCTATATGTTTGTTTAAGCATAATTTATAAATATAGCGTACAATAAAGTATATTGAGACAAGGGGTTGACAAAACAAAGCCCACAAAATGGAAGAATTGTAGGGTTTAATCGAACGGTCATAAATTTACTCAGTATAGTGTATTTTTTAATAAAGTAGGTGTGTGATCAAATGGATCAATTATTTTTTAGTTTGGTCACATCTACTGGACCTCCCTCTCTTAACAATCTGCCAATGATTTTAAACGAATTATGAGATCCTGCCCTCAGGTATAGTGGTCAGTGCACCTGACTACGACTCTAGAAGCCCCGGGTTCTATTCCCGGCTGGTCCTTGGATATTTTTCTCTTAAGGGGAATCATCCCAACGGTCACCAGGGCTTAGTAGGTTAGGCTTAAGTTAAAAACTCCCACTGGCCACACCTCCATATTCACTATCATCACATCATCTCATTATGGGTACAACGTGTAGACAACCTCCATATGTGCACCCTGGGCAACCAGAGCTGCGAATAGTCTACATACAGGCGACTGAACTACATGTCATGTCCTTCCCGATCAGTAATACCATACGCTCTGAAACAAATTGAAACACTTGGCCCATATACTCAATACACTAACTTGGTTGATAAAATATAAAAGCTAGTTATAATATGTGTCAGATACGCTTTATATATCATGGGCACTTATAATATCAGCCAAACGTGACAGCTGTGAGACACATAATTTAATGTGTATGAATTTACAGTAGAATCAAATTTATTCGAATTTGATGGAAACTGGTTCAATACGGATGATCGAAATTTAGAAAACTCGTATTTTTGGGATTTTTCCCATTTAGAGCAAGACACAATCGTAAGAATCATAGTGTATCATGTAGTAAATTACAGCTGGGAGCAAAATTTTCAAAAATAGAATTTTTTATACTAACCTTAAGAACGTTTTTTCTTAGAAAAATAAGAATTTAATCTGGTTAATAACAACAAACACTCTTCAAAAATAAATTTTAAACAACATTGCTTACACCATTTAAAAAATCAAATTTTCTAAAATCTTTTTTTGTGAATAACCCTCAAAGTATTTGTATTTTAAAAATATATAAACAAATTATTATTTATCATGAAAATTACCCATTTTAACCGAATCCTAAGGTTATTTTTACTTCTTTTGCATTTTCTAAAATCTTTCAAACGTAAACTACCCGTAAAGTTGTTGTTTTTTAAATAAACAAAACAAATTATTTATCATGTAAAATAGTACCCAGATACAAATTTTCAACAAAATCGTTTGAGCTATTTTTAAATATTTGTCATCAATCTACTAATATTAATTGATTTTTAAAACAAAAATCATCGTGTAAAACTATATATATATATATATATATATTTAAAACAATTTTTTTTTAACTATTTTTAAAATATTTTGAATTTTCTAAAATCTAAACTAAGGGCTAGGATCAAAATAAAAAAAATACCTTGAGATATTGCCATATACCATTTTTATATCAAGTTTAAACAAACTCCATTAAATCATTTCAGATCTGTGGCCAGGGACGGACAGACAGGGAGAAAGACAGAATAAGTATAATCCACTTTTTGGGTTCGGGGGCAAACAAAACGTAAAGATTCAAATCATAATCTCAAGATCAACATTTTTAACGATTACAATACTTTTCTCTTGATACGAGAAAGTAAAAATAGGATATACGAAATTTTCGTTTAAATAAGATAATTCTTTACCATATGAGGAATAACGTATACCATATGTGATTTTTTGTTACAAAGATATATAATAAGAGCCTACACCTTGTTTAAAACAACAAATGATGTCTTGCAGCAACTGAACAGCTACTACATTGTATTTTTCAGGATATAATTATAATTATTGGATATTTTAGGTCAATAATAATAGTTTTTTTAGTCGGAAGAGTGATCTAGATAGAAAAAAAATTTAGTTAGTCACAATTCAGCTGAACAAGGTTTTAATATACAGCTTCCACTGCATGGTATTTTCACTAATCATAGTCAAACCACTATAGTGAGGGGAGGGAGCGCTCAACTACCAAGAGTCTGGGAATAAGAGTTTAAAACTTGTGTGACTTGAGATGCAACCATCACAGCACGCCGACCACTCTAAGGACATAAAAGAAAGAGACTGGTCGCATTTTGGGTCCTAGTGTAGATTTACTGTACAGCCCCAGCGCACAACTAAAGCTCCACTCACGCTCTGACGTCATTTATTGGCCAAATGACCATGCACTTCTCTTACTCAAGATGTAAGTGATGTGAACGCAAGAAAAGAGCAGTGTTATTGCAGTTTTTATAACAAAGCATTATTTTGGACCAAATAAATAAACCATTTATTCGATAGAAACATATAATTTAGTTTTCTTCCATTCAATAGTTCTATAACACCTGTCAAGTGTGGCCTAGAATTTAATTACAACCTTTTCTCTTCGTTTTAAACGTTTCTTTAGCAAATGCGATATACTAATTACAGTTATCCAAGAACTGTTGATTTCACCATGTGAAGAAAATTAAACACTTTGTTTCTACTTGAGCAATTATTTAGAAAAAAATGTTCTGCTATAAAAACTACAAAAACTTTTACCTACACGCGAATCCTCTTAAAATGCAAATTTCACGAATAAAACCACATCCACATCGAACTTACCCTAACACTACACTAGCACTCAAACATAAATCGGCCTCGTTCATGCTTACAGGCCTAAATCCACAAAATGTGTATGTGTGCTTCAATAGTATCATCATAGGGTCCGTGATTATTATAAGGAGGCATTGTGAGGTGTGAGAATCTAATAAAAAAAACCTCCCGTTATTTCCCAGGCTAGCCAGAAGCGATGAGCCGTGTCCTCTGTACTCTCGTCCCCTGAGTAATTCATGAGCGACACACCTAATCCCCTTGTTCAGCTAATGGAGGATTACACACACACACACACACACACACACACACTCACTCACTCACTGCCGGCAATATAGCTCAACTTCTTAGGCAAAAAAAAAATTGTAGGTGAAGGAGTTGGTTAGTATTTCTAATGGATAGAATTCACACGTGTAAAATCTAATTTTCATAAAAAGAATCTTATTTGGCATTTGGTAAGTTAATATATTATCTTTAAGGTATTCATACGTCAAGTTAAGTGATATTTAGCTGTCACTTTTTATAGATATTACCTATAAAATAATGTTATCACCGTTGTAAAAAAAATGTAATCAATATCTAAAGTTTATTATACGTTATTTACTGTGAATAGGCTACTTGTCTTAGTTCTAGGAATAAAATAACACCTATTAAACAAAAACACATTTTCGAAACCACCGGGAATCAAAAACTCGGGTCTCTTGAAATTAAAGAATCCATGTTAATTTTAAAAATTTAATCCTACAGCGTATTGGTAAGTTATGAAAAGGCCTATATTGAATTGGCTTATCAGAATCGATGGATTACATTTTATAAATCTACCCTGATTTTGGTTAAAATAACAGTACGCTAGAGAAAATTCAAACATATTTCTTTGCGGCCAACATTGACATTTTACTTTATTATTTGTGTTATTATATATATATATATATAAAATAAAATCAGAAAATCACCAACGGGCTAATTTCTTGTACACTTTCCGCACATTTCGTAAATGTTAGGTAGTATTTATTTGTCCATATATTTTAAGTTTAGGGTCTACGTGTATGAAAATGATTGTACTGAAAGCTCTTTTAGAATTAAAACGGATTAACTATTTTACTTTTAAAGAGTGACCTAGATTGGTCTATTTCGTGTGAGCCTCCAATGTGTCAACGTGCACTTTTATGAAAGGAATTTAAGCTAATAAACAAATAAAATGCTTCAACTTAATTAAACCCTATGTTGGTCTAATTCATGTTAATCTCCTTAGTGTGTGCATTATAACAATAATAGTAAGCTATTTTAAAAATACGACGCCAAGCTTGGCTCTAAAATTAAACGTAATATAACACTCGAATATGGCATCAAATTAAGATATTAATGATGATGATGATATTTCATAATAGTAATTTTGTTAAGTAACATTTTTGCTGCAAGCAACCATTTAAGGCTTAAACGACTAGGATTATTAGTTTATTACTATTAATGCTTTATTGTTATCAAAAAATTAAATATGTGGTTACACTATAATTAACCTTATTGCTAATTTTCTGAAACCAACTAGCCTATTATCAGCTTATTAGTTCTAGAAATAATCTTCTTGAACTCAGGTTTCTTAAAGACTGATATTTTAATCCAAACTGTCAAAATGCTTCATCTGAAGGAATATTATTAGCTGAGTTTGAAAAATAATATTCTCTTTGATCTCAGTTTATACTGTAGACTCCTCGTATTAGTTAGATTTTTGTGTAAACTTTTTAAATTGGTGAAGGTAGCAACATGTAAATCGTGAGAAACATGGATCTAGCCTAGTTCAAACGAACATAAATTGTAATAGTGTCTCAAAAGAAATATTTGAAGATAATTGAGG
This sequence comes from Timema shepardi, assembly GCA_902151425.1. Classification (NCBI taxonomy): domain Eukaryota; kingdom Metazoa; phylum Arthropoda; class Insecta; order Phasmatodea; family Timematidae; genus Timema; species Timema shepardi. The sequence continues at coordinate 103,329 of CABFVX010000666.1, forward strand.
ATTATTTTAGTGATTTTGGAGGCTCAAAACGATAATTCTCTTAATGAAAATGGCATTGCAAGGATATATTCTTTCAATTAAGCGGTGCCTTTGAATTGAAACAAATACCCTTGAAATGTTCAAATAGATCATAGTGCGAGGGGAAATATGATTTATGATGATAATTCTATGGGGTGGATTTAAAGTAATCTGAATTTTTTTTTCAACCTAATCCTTAGTTATTTTGTTTTCCCATCTTGGCTTTTCCCTACAGAACTTTTCAGTGGGAATAATACCCGGATATAGTTATAATGAAACTCAAAGAAACAGTTGAAATATTTTGTCCCCAAACAGCCGGTTCCTTTTATATTATTCCCCGGTGGGATGAATCTTTGGAAGAAGTTAGAAGTCCCCCATCTTCATTAACAATTAAAAGAGAGCGCACTAGTTTAAAAGTTCAGGGGAAATAATAATAATAATAATAAAACGACCAAGTTCACTTTAATACCAAGTATAGGGCCTACAACAATAATACAATTAACGAAACTCGTCATTATCATAAAGCCAAGATTCCACATTAATTAGCCACTTTTGAAGTTTCTTCAGGAAAGGGTTGTGTTGATTTCTCATTTTGAGTCTGCGAGCTGATGTCTTGATAAATTTAAATATTGTTCATTTCTTAACAGTGATGCAAATGTTACATTAACGTATTATCACAAAATAGTTATATAAATTTCCATCGTGATGCTTTCAAGTGATTCAAACTTAATTATTGTCAAGGTTGTTATTTCAAATCCTAAGGATATATATATATATATATATAGTATATGTATAGTATATGTATACAGTATATTGTATATATAGTATATGTATATACTATATATAGTATATATATACAGTATGTTGTATATACTAAGAAAGATTCTTAAAAAATATATATATAGGCTACTTTCCCCTTTTTTAACAAAGGGTACAGGAGAAAACTGGGGTAAGTCCGATTTTATCTCAAATTTAGTTAGTATTTTCATCTGATAGAAAATCACGAGAGCTTTCTAACGCGCTTTAGATGTATATTACGAGAGGGATATAACATATTAAAAATAATCTAAAAATAAAGTTATTCTCTGAGGTCTTTATGGGTTTTGAGATACAAAAGTTGCTGCTATGGAAAACGTGTGTAATGTGACCTTCCCGGGCTTCTACCCCTGTATCTTTCATATTTAATCTAATTATTCTTGGATATTAACTTTACAAGTATTCTAGTAGGCTCGCATGGCACCAATTCATCCTTTAAAATGTTGTATATTTTATTTCTAGAAAGCCAGTTAACAATCTAACCGTAATTAAAAGGGGTAATTATCATTTAAAATATTGAAAGACTAAGAATAAATATGATATTGTTTTTATATTCTTTAGGTCATATCGCCTACTATAATGGCCTTCACAGTTCAGATTCATTTTTGTAGTAGACAGGACGAGGAATAATAGCAATACTGATAATAATGACCGCCATCTTGATGTGTGTAGTCTGGTCCATTTTAATTACAAAGTCTAGAGTCCGCGAACAATGCAGGATATAAAGTTACACTTCAACCCCCACCCTTCCTCCCAGAGCCCTATTGTCCTCGCTGGTACAAGCCTTGTAGCAGAGTCTGCACAGACTTTATGAAGAATGTTGGGGCAATTACCCCCTCGCTGCCGTAGATAATAGTTTGAAGGGTTATTCTAGGAATCCGATAATCTCTTCTAATCAATAAGGGAAACAATCTTCCATCGACGTTGTATAAGCCTACACGCTTATCCTTGGCGATGGCTTCCTATGCAACAGAGGCGTATACAGGGTGCTAAGCCGTCATCGGGTGGCCGTCCGCAGATGGTATAATAATATATCAGGTCATAATGGGGTGGATGCAGTTGGATTATATATTTTCTTGTGCTAACCTTCACATTGAATGAATCTAGGGTTGCATGCACATGGCAATGTCCAAGTCACTCGTGATTTATTCTGAATTCTTTAGCATATTCTCTTGGTTAACCAGAGCTGCGTGTAAAATCCGTTTACCTTGAAAGGTTCCAACAGTCTTACCTTGACTGAATATATTATGGCTATATCTTATAAGCTGTACCATAGTGCAACTGTCAAGGTAAGCTTGATATCTTTCTGGATGAATGGAGAAAACACGTTATCAATAAAATGGTGAATAAGTCATCGGTCAATAGTTTAGTTATTTACATATTCACATATTCTACGTTTCGTAATTAATTATCAATGTTTTTCAATGTTAAGACTATTTCCAATCAAGTAGTTGTATGCTAGTAGTACTGAGAATTCAGTTTTGGATCAATTCATGGTGGAATTTCTTTGCTTAAAATTATTGCAGGGAAAGATAAATATATTTATTTTAGCGTTAGCTAATTTACATCAAATAAATAGTTTCAGAATGAATTATATTTATATGATTTCTTGTTGTTCCAGACGCGTGTGGACTGTCGGATGTTGCGCACATAGAAAGCCTCCAGGAGAAGTCCCAGTGTGCCCTAGAGGAATACTGTCGGACCCAGTACCCAAACCAACCGACGAGGTTCGGTAAGCTACTGCTGAGACTGCCCTCCCTCCGGACCGTCAGCTCACAAGTCATCGAGCAGCTCTTCTTCGTCAGGCTGGTCGGAAAGACTCCTATAGAGACCCTCATCAGGGACATGTTACTCAGCGGGAGCAGTTTCAGTTGGCCCTACATGTCCTCGATGTGACATAGCGTCTGGAGGCAGCTGGCTTCCGCGTGAACTGTCCCGCAGTTGGCTTTCGAGTGCACTGCTCCTTCGCTGGGGCAGATGGCTTACGGGTCAACTGCTTCGTACTAAAGGGTTGTAGGCTTTCCATAGCTTTTGTTCGCGATCTGTTTACTAAGTTCAACTATCAGCTGAATATTTGGTTTACAAAATTTGAAAAATGTACCTATCAGCAAGTGAGACCAAGAAGTTGAGGTTTCAGTGAAATGTATGACTTATATTTAAAGTTTATGATAAAATCTTCTCAAGAAAGTAAAGTTTTATTTGGTAATTCGAAGGTAATGCCAAAGTTTGCAAAGTAAGCAAGTGATCTCTTGATTGTTTTTTTTTCTGACTAGAATATGTCTTGGACAATGAACTGAGAAATAAACTGGATTTTTAAATGAATCATTCAAAATTCCACAATTTTGTTAACTTGTTAATATATATCATAATTGGCCATTCCTAAAACATAGACGATTATAAGAAAAGCTTTGCCACAGCGTAAATACCTTTTATTTTTCCCACCCACTCCAATGTTAGTCCCTAGAGTATCCTGCCTGCTGAACACGTAATATCATGGTTTTAATGGAATATCACGCATGGTTTGTGTGGTCCATTATTCGGTCTCAATCCTTTCCCAAAATCATTTACATACCATGGGTATCATGAATCAACCATAACATGCCAAGGCACTCCATTTTCTTTGTCAATTTCAATATGAAAGCAAACAAGTAAACTTAAATATGTACTTATCTGAGGATTTATAAGATGATTTTTATTAAAACATGAATACAACATTATGATTATATAAAATGAATGTACACGTATCAACGTGATCAAAATATATTAACAATGATTGTACTATACAAAGGCTGTGGACTTAAATATATAATAAAGCAAAAGCTGGCATTACTATTTCTATTGTTTCTAATAAATAATTACCGTTGTCAGTGGGCTTGTATCAGAGTCTCATTATATTTTAGTTGTTTTTTAAACAAAATAGTTCCGAAACCTTACCGATGCATATTTATTAATATTGGTTTGTGCAATTAACTTACCTTTGTGGTGCATCAGAAATACCAACAGTATAATAAGCCCAGAGATTACACCAAAAAGGTCTATACTGTGGCTACAAAACTTATCAATAAGTTAGCTGTGTATTTTTAACAAACAAAAAGTAGCATAAAGACACTATGTATTTAAAGATGGACAAAGAACCAACATCACAACAGTGCCATTATAAAATATGAACTGTAATTTACCATATGTAATCATTATTATGTCTGTGAATAGAAATACGTCGGAATTCGACTTGACTGTACACTAAAACAAGTATCCCCACAACGATGTAGCCTACTTAATCCAAAGGTTAGCCCCCAAGTTTCCCTTAGTTATTATTTTTAAGATACAAAAAAATAAATGAAATGTGATATTATAATGTATCCCGGTTAAACGGTGATTATACTTAATAATCCATACTTACTTTTAATATATAAATGAAAGACATTTTTGTAAAGTATATGAAAACATGTACATAATAATGTTTGTAATGTTATCAGTAGATGAAACACGCGGTTTGTTCTTAAAGAAAACATGATAAAAAATATAATAAAAATGTAATACTTTATTGATCTGTAAACAGTGGTGGATCATGGATAATATATATTGTACAGCTGATCAAAATATTAGTAGGCCTATATAGAGGAATACTTCAGAAAAATGTACTTGTTTTTAAGAAAATGATTTTACATTTTTTAAAGTAATAAATATTTCAATGTGTATAGTCCAAAAGTACATCTATGAACTGCCACTGACTGTGTTTGTATTATTTTTATAACCATCCCTTATACCTCACACTTGTTATTCCCCATGGCTACACCATTTAACATGCCTCGTATAATAAATAATAACACGTCTTTAAACTAGCTTGGTTATCAAAAGAAATAACACACACTCGACTAACCGTTAATTCATCACTGTTGTAAGGAAAAATCTCTTATTTGATCAATGGTGAAATTTTCGGCCATGCTGGTAATTGACCCTAAAACCCTTAACTTAGTACATGGATATGTTACCGATTGAGATAAATCATCGCGCTAAAATATATTTAATTTTACACATACTGGTGTATTTTAATGGGTGTCAAATATTCTAAGAGCGCATTCCCATCTGTGAAATAGTAATAAAAGATAATATAAACATGGGTGCAGAAACGCTTAGTTTCTAAGATAAGATGAGTTATTTTTAAATGTATAAGTAATCGACAGAAGAAGTAATGCAATTAAACAAGACAAAGTTTAACAGAAACAAACCAAAACACAAGATAGAACCTTTTGTTACCAAAATTGTTAAAAAAAGAAGTGTGTCTTGTTTGGATGCATTCTCTGAGTCTGCATTCCACACACTGTCGTACTCTCTTTAAGGGGGTGCTATGTATTTGCTTACATCCCTTTAAGATAGGCTCTCTTAAAACATCAAAATCAGGCACAGGTATTGCGTGAAGAATAAACTTTAAATGTACCAAGAGATAAAAATATATTGGATACGAACGAATCACGTGGTCAAACAGGCCATTCAATGGATTTTTAACGACCAAATCCATATTTGGGAAAAACCTTTAATAACTCTAAAACTAAGTTTCTAGACCCATAATAACTTATCTTTCCTTTATGTTTTTCCATGGGCATATGCCCTTAGAATATTCGACAACAATTATACCCTGTATATATTTTTATTTTTTCCCAAGCACAGAGCCCTACTAACCATTCTGGTTATACGTTTTTAATTATATTAATTTACGATACTACCAGTTAACTGAGTAACAAAACTCACAGAAGATTAGTAAAATATAGTTTATATTATAAATTTGATTAAACACATTTGACCTCACTAATTAAGGGAACATTATTATAAATAATATACTTTAGTGCACATGAGTGGGCACTCAATATTTTAATTTGCTTTCACCGTAAACATTGAACGTGCCCCCTTTGGACCAAATCATAATCTCGAATAAAATTTGCAAACTAACAACTTTAGAGCATACATTGCATAAAGTATCCCCCGACAGTCATCTCATTCAGCACATAACAACAAAACCCTTGCAGACAATCGATTCCTGGGTCCGTAATTATCGATTGATAGAACGTGTCTGACACAGCGGAGCTTGTAGACCAGGGTTACATCCCAGCAGCTCTACAGGGGAGGGCTTTTTTTTTAACGGGTTTACTCTTGACCTCGTCTGTGTGAGGCTGTTATTGTTTAAATAATTAATTAATTATTGTATTAGGTCCACAATTACGGAAATATCCACATATCCATACTAACTTCAATTTCCATCTTGTTTGTGAGTATAATATGCTTAAATGGTTACGTAAAGTTATAACTTGAGCCAAGTTTAGTTGAATTAGGTTAAGAAAAATATAGCCTATTTGAGATAGTGAATTAATTTGTTTGAAGAATTGACCTTGAGACATGATAGATCAACGTATCTATACTTTTTTTTTTACAAGTGATTATCAACCAAAGAAACAGAGAGTAGCCAGCTATGATGTTCTAAGGGAGAAGGAAGCATGTGTGTATTCAGTTGTATCAGAATAAGTTAAATATATTTTTCCAGTAAATGTATATTAGGGCCAAGAAAAATATCTAGGATTGCATGTGATAGGATAAGGGTGAAAGATTATACCTCATTTATATATTTAACTATAATAACTGTTAAGTAAAGGTTGTATCGCGTTTCATAAATGAGCAAGTCCATGCTGAATGATTCGTGACGTCACACCATGAAAATAACTGTCTGCAGCCGATACACAATACTCTCGACAAGTGTATTATTTGTATGTTAGACCGCTTAAGTTGGGGTTTAAATCCCAACTGGATGCCATAGAAATGATAAAAATTTAAAATGTGCATTAATGCAGGCAATAGCACTTAGGATCGAACCAGTGTTCATTTGAGAACTCTAGCTGCTCCACCGTTTCTAAAGATCTCCCCAAGAAGCAGGTACCAACACTCAGAATCGAGCCAGAGTTTACTTGAGATCTCTTACTGATTCTCCTCCCTCTAACGATTTTCCCAAGAGCCGGGCGTCAAACAACACCCAGGATCAAATCAGTGTCTTGCTCGAAATCTCTTACTGCTACTCCTCCCTCTAACGATTTTCCCAAGAGCCGGGCGTCAAACAACACCCAGGATCAAATAAGTGTCTTGCTCGAGATCTCTTAATGCTACTCCTCCCTCTAACGATTTCCCCAAGAGCCGGGCGTCAAACAACACCCAGGATCAAATCAGTGTCTTGCTCCAGATATCTTACGGCTCCTTCTCCCTCTCTAATGATTTTCCCAATAGTCAGGGACCAGCACTAAATATTTGACCAGAGTATACTTGAGATCTCTTAGAGTACGTGCACACAGACAGTGAGGTGGGGCGACGCGATTACGAGTAGAGCGTCTTCACGCGACAGAGAGCAGACAATCAACACACATACAGCGTTGCGAAGCGGAGCACGCTGCCACTTCTCTAGTTGGAAAAATGACGTCGTCAAACCTATTACTTAAGTGAGTGGGTGGGTACATGAAGTATGTCAAGACAGCTACTATTATTGGGGAATACATGGGTGAAAGGAGGGGAGTCTATGAGTTTCAGACCCCCATCCCTCTCGTGTTTCCCTTCTCTGAAATTTTCTGAAGTTTTTAATAAGAAGCTTAAAGATGACCTTGTATCAAACATCAAATAACTTAAAGAAATTTTTCAGGGAAGGACCACTCCAAATAGCTGTAGCTTATAGAGACATTTAATTTTCAACGAATTTCCACAAACACATTTTCACTCTTAAGTGTCTTCTAGAGGCATCCAATTTTTAAAAGAAATATCCGCAGGCAGCCACTCCAAATAGCTTCAATATGCATATTATAGTATTTAAAAATAATAATAATAATAATAATAATAGCGAGGACCAATACAATTTGCTTCCAAAAGCATTCAACTTTTAAAAAATGTGTTGGGGGAAAGTGGGAGAGAGCACTTTCAATAGCTTCTAAGCGTATCCATTTATTGAAATTTGCTGGTGGAGGACACCACTTCAAATAGCTTTAAGAGGCATATAATTTTAGAAAATATATATATATATCTGGCGAGCACTTCTTAGAAAAGCTTTTAGAAGCATCAAAATTTTCAAAAATTTGCCAAAAGAGATTACTCCCAGTAGCCTCTAGGAGTAGCCAGATTTCCACAAATTTCGGGAGACCCTTATTCTAAATAGTTGTTAAATGAGTATATTTTTTTTTAAAAAAAATCTCCAAATGAGGGACACTTCAAATATATTCTTTAAGAGCATCCAATTTTCTAACAATAACTGGAAGAAAGGCGGGTAGAAAGTCCCTAAAAACGTTTGTGTCAATTAACCCTCCCGCTTCTCTTATACAAATAAAATGCCACCATTACTGTAGACAATAAGTAATAACAATGTTCTTATTTCTTAGGGTTTAGTGGTAAGTCTTAATATCATGTCATAAACTTGCTAATTTGAACCCCCTCCCCCTTCACCAATATTAAATTCTCCCTACGCCCATGGGGGAATATCACCATTTGATTCCCGTGTTAAGGATACATGTCGAGTATACAAGGATGTCAACCACGACCATTGATTATGTTCTCGGCAAAGTCTTGATGTTTTGGAGAAACAAACCACAAACTGTAGGAAAACCTTGGGCCTGTCAAATACTTCGCCAATCAGGATGTCCATATTGTCGCGTGAAATCGTTTTCGAAAAACCAATTATTTGGTTCTAAAGTGTATCACCTCGGGTCGCTCAGCCTCAAGTCACTGCCTGTCTGTTTGACTCATAAGCTATGTCTCGCCCCGCCTAGGGATGTGGTATCGAAAGAAAAGTATCGATACAATATTCATTTAAAGTAAAGGAAGAAAAATATAGATACCGTACTAGTATCGAAAGAAAAATATCGATAACCGTAATTATCAGTATCGAAATTTTAATCTGGAAAAACATTTTTCCATCCAGTGATAATTTGAACTTTTGCATGATAATGATAATAATTGTTTTTTCATATTTATTTAAACACTGACTATTATAATCATTTAACAATGTTATATATAGTATATTTAAGTCACTTGCGTCTTGTTACGTGCTGGAACTTGAAAGGTATGATAGATAGTATTGTATAATTGGTATTATAAAAGGTTTTACCATACCAACCTTCAAAATATATATAAAATTTAGCTGGTTTAAAGTTATTTAATTGCTAAATATGATTACTAATATATTTTTTCAATTTATTTTGTCTTTAACCATAGTAAACATTTTAATCCCAGCAAGAGTGAAGATAACAAAAAAGTGTTTCTTTCGATACCGATCCGATAACAGAGTGGGAGTACTAATATCAGTAAAAGTATCGGAAGAGAAATATCGAGAAAAAACCTAGTATCGAAAGGAAAATATCGATATTAGTGAAGTGTCGATACTTTTTTCACATCCTTAGCCCCGCCCCGTGTTATTGCCTGTATTATGCTCTTACCCTAATAGCTACTCCGCCCCTAACGCCCTCCCCAAGAGCCTGGCACGGGTACTTAGGTTCAAACCACAGTCTCCTCTCTTAACATTACCTGAGCAGATAGTAAGACGTAATGATAAAATAAAAACATTCTCAAGAGCCACGCACTAAGGTTATAAACCGTTCTTGCCCGGAAGTATAACCATTGTTGGCACATCCTCTCCCTCGGTTAAATACCTACAAGGTGGACTCAAGTGTCTTGGTGACAGACTACTGTGACACCGCTGGTGATTTCTGGCCGCTTAATGAAGTCACTACTAGAACCTTCTATTTTCTCCGCCACACAACGTCCTACTGCAAGGAAGGGTCACAACTCTTTTTGTAACTTTTCTCTTTCTATCTGAAATGCTGCACTTTTCCGAGTTATTCACTGTGGGTATTTTAATTCACGAGAGACAAGCTAAGAGGGATTGGAGAGGGGGGGGCGAAAGAGGGGAGGCGCCAATTCCCAGCCTTGCCAAAGATTCAAAATACTTCGGGTGTTTTATATAAGTCTTGAATGACGAAGCAGCGCCGTCTCGTTGATCATGTAGAATCTACAAGTCTAAATATAGAAAAAGAAATGGTAACAGTGCACAACACATACTTTCTCTCTCTCTCTCTTTTACCTTATAATAGAGACATTTACAAAAAAAAAGTTGTAAAATTTGTGAAAATAAAAAATATATACTGTTGCAGAAGCACTCCACCTTAGAGCAAAAATGAAATAATATACAGTGAGAGAAACATTGATAAAAGAGGAACATTTTTGTCCACTAAAGAGCATAAAAACCTATTTTATATTTCCAAGTGATCCATAAAATAGTATAAATATTTGCTTATAGGTCAGAAACTATTGGTTTAATACAAAATATATTCCAAATTATATTATTTTTATTTTTACTACAACTTTACAGTGTTAAGCTATTTCGTAGGAGCCTATCTCAAATGATTGTAGATAGATTATCAAAGTTGGAAATTTCTTCTTCTCTAAAGTAGGCTACCATTAAAGTCACTTTCATAGGAAAACGATAACTGCGATTTAGTTTGTCTTGTTAAACAATGCATAGATACGAAATTCTTTGAACGTATTTTGAGGAAAACCAATAATATATATATATATTTTTGTCCTTCGGTAAATCACCCTTAATTTTAGGTTTATACATATATCTAACTACAGAAACTCCTTGGGGAAACCTTATGAAGGCCTTAGAAACCAAGTCTTAGCCCGATCGGTAGGCCGAGATAGAGAAGACAAATAGACGGCATCGCGAAAACCACTTTTTCGGTTTCAGAGGGTCATGAAACGTCGATATTTAGAGGAAATGTATCCACATTTGTGTGTAGGAAGAGTGGGGAAAACATTCGATTAAAACACCTTTTGTATCCCCTGACCGTAGTTTAAACCCCTGTATTCTCGTTTTTGACAATCCAGTCTATTACGAAATTGAAGCCGTGGACGCTAAGGGGGTAGAGATGAGGAAGATAGAATTCAGAAAAGCGTATCCGCATTTGGGGTGAATGCAAGTGGAACTTCATTTAGGAAACACCACCTCAGTACACACAGGGTGAGGTTTGAGCCCTGACCTTCTGAGACTAGACAAGGCGATACTGTCACCTTTATCCACATAACCACCGGTGTGGGTACAATTATATTTACTTTGAATTTTTGTTGGCACAATAATTATTAGTTTGTAAGTTTATAATAAATAAATATTAATAGCATATTTTCCAAAACAATACACATAGTTCATTTCTGCGCCCAATACTACCTAAGTAAAAGAGACAACTGTTTTAAAGAAGACACAAATGAATAGCAATTTTAGTTAAAATAAATACAATTTCGTAATTTTTGGGCACCTTATTCTTGTATTTAAAACCATTATAGATAAAATGGTTTTGCATGAACATCTACACCGTATTTTAGTTGCGTGTTCAATCAGACATATATAAATTATCGAATTAAATATTTGTTCTCTCTTATCTTGTTTATAAAATTAAAACAAAGCAAAGTAAACGCTTCATTTGTGAAATTAATATGATTTCCTAAAAGAGGGTTTGATCAAATTTAAACAGTCGTTTAACACATTTGTTTAGAATATTTTAACCCAATTTATTTTTAATTTAAAGTTATATATATATACACACACATATGAAGAGTCCAGGGGAAAACCAGGATAAGTCCAAAATCTTCGATTTTCTGATTTCAATGCCATCTAGTAGTTCAACCGCCATATTTTACGAATGTTTAATCAAACTGGTAAAAAAACATGAGGAGTCCAGAGATATTTAAAATATTAAAATACCAGTACAGGGGAAAAAGCTGATAAGTCCATACAAAACTGGGGAATAACCTGACACGTCCAGGAAATCTCACAACTTTTTTTCGTAGTTAATATACCACCGCTTATAAAAACAATCAAGTAGCGGCTTTTTATCAAAGAATGTTTATTGAAACATGAGAGTAAAGTACAATATTAAATCGCTACTGGCCGCCACCTGTGGGTCACCTTATCGCCAACCAATATTTTGTGACAGTCTTGGCTCTTGTTATTCAGAGTGTTCAGCTGTCGCCGTATGTCAAGAAAATCTCTCGTCTACACCGACCACTGATATTTGTATCATGACTTATTTTGATATAGAACCATTGTGAGTGACGGTGACCAACAAATATAGTTAAAAATATCCTTGTCACCGATTCCTTGCTCATCTCTAATAACCTGTTTGCTTAGCATAATTTTGTGAATGTTTGTGTCAGGGCTATGCCAGCATCTATGTACACTGTAATTTTCTTTATTTAAAGTTAGTGTGAAAACGTTTTTTTAGTGCGTTTTATTCTGGTCAATAACAATGGATTTACAAGAGAGTGATTCGAGTTGTGACAAAGGAAATAGTAGTTCAAAGCAGAAACTGACAAAGAAGAGAAGAAAATTTGGCCGTGTCAGAGATGCAAGTAAACTCTTGAGATTGCAATCACATGAAACAGGAGAACCATGTAAGTGTAGAAAAAAGTGTTTTGATGTTTTACGTGACAAAAGTAAGAAATGTATCATCAATAACATGAATGAATTTCTAAGCCATGACGAGATTAATCTGTATCTTAGTGCGCTAATAACAGTGGTCCCAGTGCAGCGTAAACGACCGGGGAAAGATGAGGAGGCAAATTTTCGTGAGGCTCCCTACATATTTTGTGTCCGCATTGTTGAAAGTGTTCAAGAAATACCTGTTTGCAAGTCAGCTTTCCTGTAGTTACACGGGATTCGAAAGGATAAGCTAAACTACTTACTACAGTCTCTAAAGCGAGAAGGCAAAGTCCAGCGAGACGAGAGGGAAACACAAAACAAGCCCTCACGCATTGAATGATGAAACCCTTAATGGGATTCACCACCATATAAATTCATTTCAAGCACTAAATAGCCATTATAGTTTGAAAAAAACTAAGAAAAAGCACCTACCTGAATCCTTGAACATATGAAAAATGTTTGAAATGTTCAAGGAAAAGTTTCCAGAACAAAAAATATCTTATGAAACATATCGTACAATCTTCAACGTTGACTTTAATATCAGTTTCGGCTACCCATGGTGCAATACTTGTAGTTCCTGTGATGAGTATAAGTAAAAAAAAAAAAATTGGGGAAGGATATAGCTGCAACAGCTACAGAAGAAAGAAAGAATGTGCTTCGTTTTGAACTTTTGACACTTTAAACAGAATACCAGCTCCACCTGGAAAAGCAGCAAGTTTTTTACGATAGGAAAAGGAAAGCTAAGAAAGAGTGTATGAAAAACCCTCTAAAGGCTGCAATATCTATGGACTACAGTAAAAACTTTCCATGCCCAAACATTAAGACCGATGATGTTTACTATCGCCGGCAATTATTTGTTTTCATATTCAATATCCACGTGCTTGCAACAGAAGATAGTTATTTTTATATGCACCCTGAGACCATTGGGTGGAAAGGAGCAGATGTGGTCTGTTCATTCTTGCATCACTTTTTATACAACTTTATGGATCCACAAATCAAAAATCTTGAGATTTTTTGCGACTCATGCGGAGGCCAAAATAAAAATTTCTCTGCATTAACATTCTTCCATCATTTGGTGCACAATGAAAAGCGACTGGATTACGTAAAGGTAGTCTTCCCCATAAGGGGGCATTCGTACTTAGAATGCGATAAGAACATAGGTTTGATCGACCAGGGAGAAGAAGCTGAATTAGCCAAGGACTGGTATCAAAATTCCGAGATGCACGGTGACTTCCTTCACCTTTTGAGATCATAAATGTTGTAAAGAAACCTGAAATCATCAAAGGATGGTCAGCCCATCTGGACCACATCTACAAGAAAAAACTTCCTTTTCACTCCAGGCCTGTACGGGAGCTGGAGATAACACGAGATCATGCAGCCTTGGTCAGGTTATCGAATGAGCTACAATGGTTTCTACGAGCAAGCTTCCTTGGTTCCACCAAGTAAAAAGTGAACTACTCTGCTGACAGAACATGACTTGAGAGAGGGCGAGATGATCCTGCCATCTGCACATTACGAAGGTATGTTAGAATTATTTCATAACTTAAACTTTAATAGACAAGTTTTATTTAATAAGAGTTTTGTGTTATTGTGACAATAATTTGTTACATGAAATAATCATAAAGATTAAAGGAGTAACCTAGCTAAGGCATATCTACATTATTTTATTTATTGATTCATTTTTTTAAGGTTTCCTTAAAATTACCTCCGAGAAGTACAATGATCTACAACATCTTAAACGATTTTGCTGCAGTGAAACTCAAACTTACTTTGATCATCTGCCTCAGAAGACTGGTGAAAAAACTTCTTGCTTAAGAAAATGTTTTGAAGATTAATTGTAAACATAGTTTTTGTAAGCTTACAATACTGACATTCTTTGTAAAATAAATAAAATGCAATTTAAACAATGATTCCCTCCTCACTCGCCTAATTACCCTCCCACCCAATCCTCATATAAATAAAACAAACGCCCTAATATGTTTAAAGAAACAATTTATTCTATTCTTTAAGTAGTCATAGGAAAAACATAGGAAAAACTTGATAAACCCTGGACTTATCAGGTTTTTCCCATTTATAGGTTGAGCTTGTTGTAAAAAATCAAGTATGAAAAAGTGTTTTTTGGAGTAATGCATTCAAACCAGCGAATAATGTGTTATAATATTAACATGACACAATATGAAAACTAGAAGCATAAAAAATCATGAAAGGAAAAGTCTGCACGAGTCTTGAAACTTTCAAAATGGTCTCCTGTAAAATTTCATTAATGTGACTTATCAGGTTATTCCCCTAGGCTCTTCATATATGTATGTATACACATATATACATATATATGTAATGTATATATACAATACATTACATATATGTATATATACATATGTATTTACATAATGTAATGTATATACATTACATTACATATATATATATGTATATATACATTGTATACATACAGATACATTACATGTATGTGTATACATACATACATGTATATACTAAAAAATTGTTAAGTGCAACTCATTGATCGATGATGACCTACTTTTAAAGTGCCAAAAAATTAGTTATTTGTGGTTTAGGCTTTCTTACCATTTGAATACCCAAATAAGGATCAAAAATATAAATGAAAGATATCTTCATAGAGAGCCTATATTTTGTCGAAATCCCTTAATTAGTTCAAAAGCTTTAAGAGACAGAATGGCTTATTGAATTAAGATTCTTTATGTTCTTCTTCCTGCCGGAACTTTCACTTTATTAACGTCCATTCTACATCCCACAACTCTAGCACAACTTTGTCTTTTTGGAACCAAAACTTTTCTTACGGCATCATTTAAAGTTTTTGTGACAATACAAGCAAAATGATTATTTTATTTCACTATGATGCTAGCCTAAAACTTGATCAAACGTTTCGAGTGCAACCTGTTACAATGTTTAGACTGAGTAAAATATTGTATTTGTTTCGTTCATTTTATTAATATACAATAACAGTGGTGCATCGACAAATTTGCTTTAGGGAATGTAGATAATCTTTTATGTAGAAGATGGCCACTTAATCTCTAGGATAAGATTCGGCCAAATTACCCGTCGGGTTATTTTAGATTGTTTCCGACACTTCTTCCGTGCAAATGCGGGTACATATTCTATACCTTAAACTTTGGTTAACCGTAGGCACACTCCATTAACAGTGTCGTGTAATGTCATGTCACATAGTGTGGCCAGGGTAAGCAGAGCTAGCTAAATCTGTACTTCTGATGTTCTCACCATTCGATCAACCACACATAGACCAGTAAGTATTTATTAAGTTATGAGAATAAATCACGGCTATATTCTGAACTAATCCCTCCTTTCCCTAGCAACATTCCAGGACACGCCACTGCTCATTGGTGTAAACACGCGAGAGTTTGGATGAGTAGAGAGATGCAATGGAAATAAAACCTACAGATTGTTCCTCTTATCGCAGGTCAATTCAACCAATATAATATGCTTACCATTTTTTCTTACATATGTATCAGAAACATGATTGATTATCTAAATAATGTTTGTCTGTGTGTTTGTTTGTTTGTTTGTGTGCAATGCCCAGCCAAATCTACGTCACGCAGAGATCTGAAATTTTTTAACATAGATGGACGGAGGGGGGGGTCCGAATGCACCTTGAAGCAGGATTTTTAAATTTATAATATTAGCTTTTTAATTAGGCTATTTTTAACAAACTTTTGAAGAAAATGTTTTTAATCTTGTTTAAAATTACGTTTCAGAGATAGCGTTTCCATTTGAAATCGGAGACCATGGAAAGGAAGGGGGGGGGGGAGGACTTATATAACTCTTATACCATAGTGGGTCATGGGCAACGCTTTGCGGGATTGCTAGTTTTATATAAACCTCCAAACTAAAGACATAAACTCGGGCTGAATTCTATTCCACCTTAATTCTATTTATAATTCTATCAAGGTCAACCAATAAGATCAATGCAATTCTACGCCACTATCACGTAATTGTTGACTTGCAGGAGGGGGGATAGTTTGGAGGAACAAAAGGGAGACGCAAACAATCAAATGTGTATTTATTCTTATCTTCACGTCGTCAAGAAACACAACAAAACTACCTTTAGAAAAAATTATATATATTCTTAGGCCAAAATAAATAAAATATTGCTTCGGTATAAACATAGAGTTTAATTTTCTTCACACGGTGATATCAACATTTGTTGAATATCTGTCATGAGCATAGCGGTACTAGATGACAAACTTTTTAAATGAAGAGAAAAAGTTTTCACTAAATTCCAGTATATCCTTGACGGATATTTAAAAACTTTTGATATCATCATGGGAAAAAAATTAATCTTTACGTTTCTACTAAGGAAATATTTGATTTCTTTTGACAAAAAAAAATGGTTGCTATAAAAACTGCAAAAAACACTTACCTCTTCTCACGTCCCCCTACACTCCCACATTGCACGCCTGTCGATTAAACTTTGCACGCTTTTTTTTAAATATATTTATTGTTTCTATCGAGTATTTTCACCCTAACGGGTTGTAGGCCAACGCATAAATTATATCAAACTGAGTAGAAGGAGTAAGGATGATAAAGGTATAAATAAGAGGAAATATGCCCTCATATATGGGTAGAGAAAGTAAGAAACAGTTTAGAGAGGGAAAAAATATTAAGTCTATCCTTCTAGGATTCTAACCCCAGCCTCTCCGTCACAGGCAAAACCAGACTACATTAGCTTGACCTATAAATCTGAGTTACCACCATTGTGGATGAGAATTTTATTAGTGAATAATCCAATTTTAAAGTGTGTTTTTTTTATAAAAAGATGCCCAATTTACGTAAACTAATGTAAACGTTAACGCATGTATCTCTATTTATATACCAAAGGGGAAGGGAAGTTTCTCTAATTCCTTTTCCTCCTTCTCCTCACAAGAGCGTTTAACTCATTGTTAAACAATTGGGGCAACATCAGTTCTAGCAAGGTTTCTCTGATCTAATTATATAAGGACACAAACCAACATAAAAACATTGTTCTAAGATAGATGAAAAATCAAACCAAGATGTTTATCGATTAAAAAACCAACATTTAAAACAGTTTTTAGCGAAAACCTCGTGTTTAAATATTCACATGTCACAAGTGTGGGGTTTTGTTTCGGAAGGGGAACGGAGAGTAAGGGTGAGAATATTAACTAATTCTACTAACAATGTGGTAAAAACTATAAACGCGTTTGTAGTTCTTGTCTTTTTCATGGCATCACAGACCATGAAAATAGCCTCTTTTAACCGACACAAAACGCCTTCGACGACTTTACGACTCAAAGGAGAGAAAAAAAAAGTTTACGTTGCATGTAGCGTGGATTACATTAATTCATCAACCGCGGGTATATTATTACGATCTACCCACTCACTACTCAGTGATAGCAAATCTTACTTGTCTTTTTAAAATGTACTAAAACTTCTATTTGTACTAATAAGCTACCAGAAATCAAGGCTAAGCTTTGTTATTTAAAGTCCATTCGATTGTTAAAAGAAAAAATCGAAATATCAAACGAGTTTGGTGTTGATTAAAGCGCTTACATATCTACAAACACAAAACCAACGCTTGCCCGTTTTTTTTAAATTTACAAGTTTGGAAAGATTTAAGCAACGTGGTGTACAAAGGGCTTCAGCCCTTCTTAAAAAGACTTAGAAACACTATTAATGGTTTTATATATATATCCTGCGTCTTACTAGCCGTTCGGGTTATACGCCTATCTACTAATTACGCAAGTGGTTTTATGGATAAGGAAGGTTGTATTTTATAGAAAATGCACCCGCATATGCCTAGAAGGACAGTGGGAAAATCATTTAGGAAAAAACACCCTCAATACGTCCGACTGAGATTCGAACTTCAATCTCCCCGCCATTGGCAGTCTAGTCTACTGAAAAAGTGGCGCGTTAGACCATATGGACGCCGAAGCGGGTATTCTATTACGTTATTAAATGACATCTCAGCCCCCCTATACTACCCTCCTCTCCACTTGATGCCTGTATGAGACATATTATGTAATAGTAATGATAGTACGGGTATTCAAACATTGATGACATGTGCAAAATATAGTCTCGGTAACTAAACGTTGAACATAGCTTACTAAACAATCTCACAAAGAGGATATCAAAGCGTGCTTAATAAAAATGAGTTTAGAATTAGTAGGGAAGGTTTTTTTTATAACTTATTATGTTTCTTCAACAAAGTCTGGATTCTTCAAGCAAAAAGAAACAAAATCGGAGGATATACTAAGTTCTAAAGAATAGAGGTACTGTACCTATCGTAAGTGATAACATTATATTAATACACTTGGCCCAAGCATTAGCTTAAGACTTAAGAGAAACGTTAACTTGCCAAAATTCCTATTCTTTTGTTTGTTTGTTTGTTTGTTTACATGGATTTTATTTTGTTGTAACACAAAACATATTTTATATGTAAAACATTTATCACAGAGAATACAAATAAAGAGCACCAATCCCCGAGCGGCTCTTGATCGTTGATCAACACTTAACTTATAATAACATTAAACAAGAAAACATGTAGCGCCCTGACAGGCTGACAATATGTTTGCAAAAGAGTCATGAGCGGAAAATAATTAAAAACCGGTCCTGTCGCCTGTGTGTGGTCGACAAGGACCTTAAAAACATACAACTGTACAAATGAATGGAAGGGAAAAGAAAACATAGATGAATAAAGAACCAGATGTAGACAAAACCAAAAAGAAAATAAAGAAAAGACCCTGGACGAGCAAGTCGCCGGGGTCGGTCGGAGAAAATAATTGTACACCACCAGGGCTACGATGACAATTCCACACGTAAGCCTGGCGTGAAAATAAAATAAACTTATGCAGTGGGCAGTATCTGCCCACCTAGCGTTGAAAAATCTAAAGAATAGTGTCAATAAAATTAATGGTGGGTTCAGAAATACTAGTACTGACTACTTGTGGACAGACTGTGAAAAACAAGGTTAGTACAGAAATGCAGTAAGGACAAGTACATTAAAGGACAAACACAGGATAGGGGAGACATCAGGAGAAAAAATAAATGTGGGGAAAAAGGACATGACATTTAACTTCCACACCCCGGTTCGACAACCGGCCGGTGCAAAACTATGGAAGTGGCCCGATCGATGGAGTCTCCGAGGTAGGTCTGAGGGACGATTAGTACGCCATTTTTTCAAGCTAGATTTGAGAATTTATGTAAATCATTTCCAAAACTCTTAGGCTAATCCTATCTAGGGCAACTTAATAAATTAATTATTTAAAATAAGCTTTTTCCTCTATGTTCAAAATGATACATTTTTTAAAAAAGATCGATGTAAAAACACCACGAAAAGAAAAAGGTTTTTTTGTGTGTGGATTGTACATAATCCTTTTAAGCAATGCTCAGGGTTCTCATCCCTGCCGTGACAAAGAAGAAACTAAGTTTTTGGATAGACAGTTGCTGCCATCTAGGTGGTTGAATGAATACTAATAAGCTGTACTTGAGCTATCTTTTTAGAGAGCAGCACTCACGCAGACCTGCTCATTTGGAACTACTACGGTAGTTATGGGCAGATTCGAATATTTATAAGAATCGAGTAAACTACTCGATTCCAGTGGCGTCTCGTAGCTAAACTTAGTGGGGGGTGCTGCTCCAGAAAATGTTTAGCCTTTGTTTTAAAATTGTGTAAAAGGAAAAAAGCACTTATAAAAAGAAAATTTATTCAGGAACTTGATTAAATCTTAACAAAAAAAACCAAACACTTTTTACTTACTTTAACTTTAATCGTTACAGTTCAAGCTTGATCTATTCATTTAAAAATGAAATCCATTCTTCTTGTTTTAATTTGCGTAAAAAGTTCAATAATTTTCTCCTTGAGCTTTGCATGACAATTGAGGAAATTTTTCTCCATTGGAAGTACTGCAAGCGCATTTAGTCTTTCTGATAAATAAAAGAACTGAAAAAAAAAAACTGAATCAAATAGAATATCTGGAAGCAGAATAATAATCTAATGCTACACTCTTCTACACTTTATCACATTCAAGAATATGGTACACGGTTTTTAAGCACAACACACGCTAATTAAAAAAACTTCCACTATCACGCCAGAGCCGGTACTGCGAGAGCAACAGTACTCTCTCTACCTTGCAGTCCCACCTTCCTCTCCTCCCTCCTCCTATGTGCGCATGCTCACAACAGTCAAACACCACGTCACTGGCACTGTGAAGCATACAGTTCCATACAAAGATTGTTGTATCTTTTTCATAAACTGGGGGATGGCTATTGAAGTACTGACATTAAGCTTAAGGAATATATATTGTACTACAAAAATAAAGAATGAATTAAAGAAAAAAAGGACTCATTATATTAAATGTTATCGATAATATCAAGTGGAAATAAGGGTTGCTGCATTTCCGCAGTGCCTATACACGAGCCGCCCCTGCTCAATTCTTTTTTAAAAGAATCGAATACTCATGTAAAAGTAGACGAGTATTTTAGAGGGAAAGATACTGTCGAATACATTTCCAATAACAATCGATTGAACCTTATTACTCGAGTACAGAGGGTTGTGAAACATGTACAGATATACAGGAATAAAACTTGAAACCTAATTTCAAATGAAGTCATGTTATAAACGTAATATTCACATTTTAAGAGGATCATCAACGAATCTTTAGGTATATTTCTAATCACATTTTTTAAACTTAATGAATTTATTTTTTATTTATATTGTTCACTATAGTTTTATGTATTAAGAAAACTGTTTTCTTATTTGTGAGCGTGGAGATCGAATCACCGAGTAAAAAGAATAGAGTAGTTTTGACCAACTATTTTTTAAAAGAATCGGAAATGTGAGTCGAATACTTTTTAACTTGATCTTCGATTCTGGGCTATACACCTTCGGGTATTTTGTATTGAAATAATATGGGAAACAGTCTAACCATTAAGGTTGAGTTTAACGTTGCAAAGCGTCTATTATTTTAAAATGAGCTTTATGGGAGAAAAGGTATTATATTAAAATGGCACGGTAAACATACCAACCAATAAGGTATATTATGCCTGAAGATAAAGAAAAAGAGCAAATAAAAGAATAACAGGGTGACTACTTTTACTCGAGTATTTCCAAAAGAATCGAGTGCAGCTGCAGAATCGATGTACTCGACTACTTTTACACGATTCTGCCCATCACTATACTACGGTTTCTCGTTATCCATCATACTTCGCATTTACCCCGTTGATAATAGAGTATTACGTTTTATCCCATTTAAACATATATTTTTTTGCATCGTGTTTCATAAACAACTTATTAACCGATTAATGGATTTCAACTGAATTTGTTGAGATTAGCACGTAGGTTTCCGCCCCATCTCCCGTTTTTATTATTATTTGATAGTTTTAGGCACTTAGATAATCCATTTATAGAGTGTTTTTAATAAAACCTTAGCGCCAGTGGAAACATGCGATAAAAATGTCAAGTTAATTTAGGTGTACTAAGAGAACAATTTCATAAAATTGTTTCCTCCATGCAAATTTGGGTAGCTTACATTACCTCGCCCCTATTCCATCCATATTTCATACAATCTAAGTGTGTAGGTAGAAATTTAGCGGCGGAAAAAACTTTTATAAAGACATATTTTAAAATTAAAACTAGACTAAAATATTTTGAATTATGTACACTACAGGCCCTAAGATTAGATGTTTTAGAAAATGGATCCCAACTGACCTTGGCAAAACTTTGGAGGAGGCTCTATAGGCCAATAAGCTTGGAAGTTCGTTTCTTTTTTTAAAGTATTGTTGCTCATATTCTCTATAGCATGAATGTTTATATTTTTAAAGAGTATATTTTTGATTGTTTTCAGAAATACGGTAGTGATGTTAAAAGCTTTTTTTTTAACTACAGTAATTATTAACATTTGTATTGGGCATAAAAATGTACAATATTATGTTTTGTTACTGAGCTATTTATCAAAGTTATTGTGACTAGTTGAAATTCTGAACTATTTACCTCACTTGTTAAAATTGAGGTAGAATATTTTGAAACATATGAAAATGCTATCCAAAATAGGTCAAGTTAGGTTGTTAGGGATTTTTTTTTACTTAACCTTCTGTATTCTATACATTAATATTCATTTTATGATATAAATACTGGATGGCTGTTTTGTGGATGTATTTACCTAAATGTTTTCCCGGACTTATCCTACACACAAATGCATAGGTACCTACCTACATTTCTACTAATTTCCACCTTACCACATTAGTATGATTAGAATATAATTATTTGTATGTAGCATCACATCTATTATCTTGTAATACTAGTCAGGAAGTGCTGAAAGTCACTGAGGTGTCATTAATAGATCATAGTAGGCCCTACCTAATGGTAAAACATAACTATTTGGCAGAGACCCGGTTAAGGCTCTGAACACACTTATTCAACTGATGATCGTTAATGAAGCATTAACTCAAACCTCCTTGGACAATGGTCCAGCTCCATGAATTGTGCTATTGATCAAAAGGATCACGGGAAGAGACGCCGAGATCACGATAGCATGTAGGAGCTGGTAGCTGTGAAAGTTATGTGGAGTTCTGTATTTCAAGACCGGTTGGGATCTCCATGGAACTTATATAAGTTAGTAATAGACAGCCGTGCTTCCAGGACAGATTTACTTACTACAGTAGCCCCACGGCTTCTTTGGTGCTGACTGACAGCTCACAGCTGACAATTGAAAGCTTTAAAAAGCTACCAGACCAAATTACGTATCCCTACGCCGAACCAGATGATCTGCAAAGACACGTGTTTAGCAGCTGTCACTTTTGACAATCAAAATGTAGGTATATACCTAAATTTCGACTGTCATAAGTCAGCTGTGAGCTGTCAGTCAGCACCAAAGAAGCCATGGGACTACTGTAGTAACCAAGATACTAGTATTTCTAGTAGCAGAGTCGTGGTCCGCTCCACCTCCATATATTATATAAAAATCTTCCATCTTTAACTTCAATAATCATCAGAAAACCAAAAGTATGTGTCATTACTGTGTCTACTTCCCAATGGTTTTAATACACATATTCTGACTGTAAAGGTCATTCTTGTGTAAAAGGGGGCCCAATATAATATTTGGCCCTCCTAAGCTGTCTGCACAGGCTTATGAATTTATATTAACTAATTTGGTTTCTTTGATTTATATTACACTGGTCAGAGATTCCCAGATTTATTTAAAAAGTACACATGTATCATGCGTAATGTTAATAAAATAAATATTTGATCTACACTGAAAAACAATCATCTTTCTACCAGAGGCCTCCCAATATATTTTAACCAGTTTAAAAATGGCTAACAATATGACTGTGAAATCTGTACCTGTGCTATGATCTCAACCACTAAGACCCAATTTGTCTAACCATACATAGAGTATTTTGTAAACAGATCACATGAGAATGTTGATAGTTGGCCAATTAATTTCCAAATGAGAGTAAGTAACAATACAGGTAGGTCATACAGTTTGAAAAAACCTGGCATACCTTGGCAACAAGCCACTGCCACATCAAACTGAAACTAATCTAGTTTGTAAGTCTTCTACTAATACAATAATTTGGTTCAGAAAGTGCATGTTAAGTATGCCAAATGAATGATGATGGTACTATTAATGATTATACAGTAGTAATAATCTATAATAATAAAAGGAAGTGATTGTCTGTGTGTTTGTTTGTGTGCGATGCCCAGCCAAAATTACGGCATGCTGAGATCTTAAATTTTTAACATATGTGGACTGAAGGGAGAATGCACTTCGAAGCCAGATTTTTAAATTTTTAATAATTAAGCTATTATGAACAAATTTTTGAAGAAAATATTGTTAATCTGGTTTAGAATTACGTTTCAGACATGACTGTGATAAAAATATGCAGCGTCTTCCTCGGTAAAAAAATTTGTACGAAATCGACCGTAATTCTAAACCATTGTTGTGTGTGGGGGTGAGGGTGTTGGTGGGGGGGGGGGNGGGGACTTTATACAATTCTTATATCACAGTAGGTCACGGGCAACGCCGTGCGGGATTGATAGTAATAAATAAAAGAAAGACAGAAAACTGCAAATATTAAAGCTACAACATTTAGTACCCATGGCTAGGATTGAACCTAGGGCTTTTAGCTTGGTCAGTAATCACACCAACCATGTGATCAAACATGCCTGTAAAAATATGTAAGCCTACCCTAAACGTGATATGGAAAACAGATGGCGTATCAACATTATATCTATTTTAATATAACAACTTAGAAAAATTAACATGTACTTCAAACTTTGGCTTTATCAGGTCTCTTAGGGATCACCACACTTCACTAACACACACACACAAAGTGGATGATATAAAGACTACATTTACAGAAACATTAAATGAACAGAAAAACTATTTTATCTTGTGGGCAAGGGCATCGCAGTGTAACCTTGAAAAAGATGACCTTTCATGGCCTCATAAATATATCACACAACCAGAATATATCCGGCGCAAACTCTTTATGTGCAACACTGAAAGTCTATGAGAAAAATGTATGCATCAGAGTTGAAAGTGTGAAATAACAAAGGAATTTTAAAAGAATATTTTCTTTTAATTTTGAATATTGGTTTGGAAATAAAGTAGGTGCCATTTGAATTTTTGAAAAGAATAAGTTACATTTATTTTTGAAGAAACAATTTGGCTAAAAATCTGATTCCCCCCTCCTTCCCTAAAATAATTTGTATTGGTTTTACACTTGGTATCAAAATCTTATAAGATTATATTAATCAAGTTTTTAGTAAAAACATATGTTATTCTTAATCTAGATCAACATTTTTATAATAAAACCTGAAGATTATTAAAAGTGATTATTTTCACTGCATAAGCTATTTTAAACTTGATAAAAACTATTTTAATTTTATTATATGTGTATTTTAGAATTAAACGAATATATACCAATTTCAAGCTGAAAAATAATTTGCATAGATTACAGTTTATGTTAATGTAGAGATTTTTGTTTTTAATGAAATTAAATATTAAGTTAGCATGATCTGAATTAAAATGTACATATCCTGACTATACCTAATACATATTAATAATAAGTGGTGGCAGAACCTTACTTATTTAGGAGAGAGTTTTATTTTAGGGACATACCTTCCATCCCCCACTTACCCTCCCAATGTTTGAAAATGGATTCTTACTAAAATATATTTGGAATGGTCCTCCTCCCCAATTTTTTTTAAACTTAGATAATTTTTATAAGCTATTTGAAGATGTCGTGCCCAGACATTTTTTGAAATTTTACAGTGGTATTTCTTCAGCAAATCTTTGAAATTTGAATGTCCTTCAAAACTATTTAGAGTAATCCCCACCTTAATTTATTTCAAACAATTAGATCCCTCTAGAAGCTTTTTGAAGTAGTAATTTTTTTATATGTCTTTATTATTATTATTAGCACCGCGTCTTACTACCCGTTCGGGTTGTACGCACTTACGCTAATGTGCATTGGTAGGGTGATTGTGAGATGAAATGAAGGACCTACAGTTTAACGTGGAATCCGAACCATGGTGGAGACCTGGCATTCCTCACATTCACAAGATGTCTTGTCAGAGGTGAAGGGTTTGGTAATCAGATAAATCTGTGCCGGGACCAAGGATTGAACCCCGGACGCCAGCATAGAAGTCTGACACCTTACCCCTATACCACCAGGTCACCTATATGTCTTTATTAAATTTGAAACTACACTCAACTGGACATTTTTGAAAATTGGATGTTTTTATAACCTACTTGAAGCTGTCACCTAGATTTTCTATTTTACAATTATATGACTCTAGAATTTATTTGGAGTGACTCCCTCCTGGTATAAATTGGATGCCTCTATAAATTACTTGGAGTGGTTCCTCCATGACACAATTTTGAAAATTAAAAGTCTTTAGAAGTTATTTGTAATTTGATGAAAGTCTTTAAGCTTCATATTTAAGCATGGGTATAGAAAGCTAATTTTTCTAGAGGGACATCAAATTCCAGGGAGTGGGTGTCCAGAATCCACGACCCCAACCTTTCTATTCCTTTGCTATTTATCATGTAAAACACTACTTAAATATCAAATTTAAAAAAAAAGTTAAATCTATTTTAAAAATATTTTGATTTTAAGAACTAATAGTTTATATACACTACCTCTAAATCAATTATTCACTGAGAATCAAATATAAAGTACTATTCATCAAGTAAAACATTCCTAGGATATACATTTAAACTAAATTGTTAGAGAAATTTTCAAGAAATATTTAGTTTTCAAAAAATCAGTCATTAGTAAACTACCCTTAAGCAAATTTACTCTAAATATTAGGTATAAACACGCCTCGGTGGCGTAGTTGGCTAACGCGCTTGTCGCGTTGAGCTCGACTGCCGAGGACGGGGAGATCGAGGTTCGAATCTCAGTCGGGTGAATTGGAGTTTTTTTTCCCTAAATGATTTTCCACTCTCCCTCCACGCAAATGCGGGTTCACTTCCTCTAATTCAACCTTCCCCATTCCTAATCCATTAGCGTAATTAGTACTTAAAGCGTATAACCCGAACGGGTAGTAAGATGCGGTGCTAAATATTATTATTATATTATTAGGTATACATTATTATATTGGATGTCAAATACACCACAGATATTTATTAAAAATAAATGGTACGAAACTCCGCAAAGACTTTCTCGCTTTTTTGATTAAAAATTGAGATATTTACCTAAAACTCGTAATATATATGAAACGAAATAATATACACTAGCAAACCCAAGCATAAATTGCAATATACTTATGTAAAACACTTTTTTTTAGTCCCGGTTTTTAATTTTATTTTTAAAGAATTAATGCCCTCATTTACATGTTTGGACCGATAAAAAAAAAGATCAATATTGGGTCCACAAGGGACAACACTTTGTATTAAAATTTCAACTTCCGGTTAAAATTTTCGGCATTTTTGAAGGTGTTGCAAATCTAGATGCCATCGCATTGCTATTAAATTCCTCATTTATAAATTTCGACCAATAAAAAATGTAAATATTGACTATTGAGTCTAAAATGGAGATAGATCATTGGTGTACAAATATTTCTCCTAAGAAGTTTAAGGAAAAACAACAAACTTTTTGAGAGACCTACTTATATTTTACTACTCTATGGCATTGGAGAATTATTGGGTTAAATCTTAAGTAGCATCTCTTTACATCTAAAGCTCACAAAATTTTATTAATATATTTGCCAATATTTAAGAAGCTGTTGATTTTATAAAAATGTATTTCATATAAAATATTTTTAATAGTATTACAATTTTGCAATGAAAAGTTATTTAGTATCTCAAATAGTTGCGGAGATACAGAATTTTTTGCTTCTGTAAAGTACCCTAAAAGTCATTTTCATGGGAAAATGAAAATAGCCAGTTTATTTATAATCTTAATCAACGCCTAGATACGAATTTTAAATTTTAGGTTTAAACAGACACACAGACAGACGGCATTGCAAAGACCACTTTTTAGGGTTTGGGGGGTCATAAAACGCCGACATCCAACAACATTTCAGGTTATATTTTTTTATGGTCGCAATACTTTACCTTTTTGTGTTCGAAAAGTTAAAAAATATCTACATTATAAATAGACCTACATATTTGTAATGATAAGTAATTTCATATCTCAAATAGTTTAGGAGATATTATAAAAAAAGATAATTTACGCATCAGACCGGAGCCCTTAAAGTCATTTTGCCGAAATATTGAGAGTAGCCATTTGGTTTAGAATATATAGTAATGTTAAGAAATGAAATTTAATCAAAATCGTTTGCTCTTTAGTAAACTAACCTTAATTTTAGGGTTAGATATCCAATTCCAAAAAACCCTCGTATGAATGGCACCTATCCAGGGTGGTACCCGGAGCTATTTACTTCCACTCACAGAAGCGACCTTATGATCTCCTCTCTTTCCCGTGTGTAGGGTAATGGGCTTATGCCTATTGCGCGTGGAAAAGTAATTCCCCACTATTCGTGCGCCCATGTCCTAGCACATGCACTACTAACTGTCCAGGTTAGCACCGAAGCTCTAAAACGGCTCACCGCATGAACGGAGAGGCCTAGAACCCCAAATGCCAAGGCTGAGAGGCCCAGAACGCCAGGAGCCCAGACCCCACTGTTCTGCCAAAGCCATCACTCGGCGATTAAACTGTACTGCCCCACAGAGTCCAACCCATTGCTGGGCTCGTGACATGGGCTTTTGGCCTAGCCCTGTGTACTACTTATAACAAAGTCCAACGGAGTTATACCAGTCTGCAGGGCCACCCCGATCACCTGTAGGTAACCGACGCAAGCATCAGTCTCTCCGGTATGGGACAGCAGCATTGACACTATTATTAACAACAATAGTGAGCACATACTCAATATCATTAAGTCTTGTTTGCCAGTAACGAGTCGAGATTTGAATCTTGGCTGAGTGTACTGAGGGTTGTTTTCCCTAAATCGTTTTTCACTTACCCCTCACGCAAATACACATACATTTTCTATACATTCTAACTCTATCATCTTTAGAACCATAATGTAATTAGTAGCCTACTTATACATATAGCCGAATAGGTAGTGAACCGCAGGAAAAAAAATCTCACCTCTTTTGATGTCTCATATGGAATAGTTTCTGCTGGTGGTACTTTTACTAATCAGGTGTTAAGCGTATATTTGGGCCAAGTTTTTTTTATGATCTGACAATTTTTTTACTCAATTAACATTAATATTAGCCTGTGTTAGCAACAAGCTAATACTATTTTATCATTGGTTTCCTTATCCTAACACAACCTCTCACAAACTTGTATTAACAACAATGCTGTTAAAATGTTGTGTATAATTACTAACTTTTCATAGTTACAAAATAATGTTTTAAGTAGGTGTGTTGAAATAATGGGTGGGGGAAGGGCAGTAACCCTACCTGGTTAAGATACAAACACCCATATCTGAAAGTTGTTATTTTATTTAAGCTACAATTTCCTCTTGACTCAAGTAAGATCTTACAGGCGATAGCAAAAATGTTTGCCTCCTTTTCTTGGTCTTCACTTACTCAGCTTATTCAAAGAAATGTCCTTTGGTTTTCAATATCATATTGAACGTATTAAAATAAAGGCCTTTGAAAGGTTTAACAATTAGAAGTTTTACAGGGTGCATCTTGAAGATGAATATTAGAATATTAACTAGTATTTGGTTGATGACATCAAATA
Organism: Timema shepardi; assembly: GCA_902151425.1. NCBI lineage: Eukaryota > Metazoa > Arthropoda > Insecta > Phasmatodea > Timematidae > Timema > Timema shepardi. Next base: position 132,865 of record CABFVX010000666.1, read on the forward strand.
CAATAAAACTGTAATAAAAGTAAAAAACTATAACATTAAGTATTTATAAGTATATGTGTACCCCCTTAAATGGTGGTGGGGGGGGGGGGCTCCAAAAAATTCCAGGGAGGGTCCAAATACCCCCTTTCTACACCCTTGTATTCAAGAATATTAGGAGTGAAGCACATCTAGTGGGGACTGGGGGTGGCAAAATTATTCCAGGAGGGACATATCTTTCCTAAAGCTATTTGAAGGGATCTTGCCCCAGAATTCTTTTGAAAATTAAATGTAGCTAGGAGTCATTATGGAGTTTGATTTAAGGCCATCTTTCAGCTTTTTATTCAATAATATGATTATTTTAAATATATATAGGGATGGAAGGGTAGGCAAATTTATTCCAGGGAGGCAACTCCTTGTTGCCCCACTAGTTTCGATGCCCCTGCCAACAATGATAATATATTTTTTTATTATTGTATATGCACACAATTTTAATAACATGTTTGGGTTTAGTACCAGTTTTGAAGGGTTCCTGGCTGTCAATATAAGTCATGAACATATAGCAACATAAGCAAAGGATTTTTAATATCCTTGTTTATGGACTCTTGCTAAATTAAAATGAGATAGAAACACAACAGATAATATAAGGATCTAAACAATCCCACTAGAAGAGTAAGGTATTTGAGTAAATGACCTGAAAAAGTTTGATGTATTTGGTTTAGACAACTAAATGCATGTTCGACACAATAGCTCAGTCATAAGTGTATTTTGTCTAATAAGTTAAGAGTCTCCTGGTTTGATTCTTGGCATAGCTGAAAATTTTTATCATTCACATAATTGGGGCATACGCTTTCACAGTAATGAATTAACAAACTGTGATGTGTCTGTTCTATGATTAAGTTAGTTTGTAAGTCATGTGCTTATTTTATTGGTTGGTTCAGAAAAAACATTTAAATTTCCCAAATAAATAATCATTAAATTCATGAAAACAATATTTTTACAATAACTTGTCCTGCTTGGATAAGTTTGAAAAATAGAGTGGGAATTAACCCCAAATTTAAAAACCCTCATCACTTCCATTTTGGTTGAAATTATTGATAACCTCACATTAGATGTATTGGTTGAAAGTAAGAAATAAGAATTCAATTTTACTTTTAACAAAACCATATATATCATTTCCTGTAACTTAATGCACAAAACTGTGATTTTAATTTTAAACCAAAATTGTGAATTTTTACAAAATAATTTTATAACTATACTAAGTAAAATATTAAACACCCCATTCAATTGTTTTGAGTGGATAGTAATGTAACACAAATTTAATTTGATGGTGTGAATCTTAACTCTCACAGATGAAATGTTTTGTCCTCTACAGACCATATATAAAGATTTCAGTCAATTAATCAAGGGCCCAGCTGATCCTCGGTGGTCCGGGGTGTAGGCTTCAAACCTGCAGCTGACTAGCGTCAGAGTGGTTCAATTCCACCTGCTGGGCGGAAGCTCACAGTTTAATTAAAGAAAACTGTATAACATTTTAAAGATATAATATAGAATCTAAATCACATTTTTAATGCATATCAAGACACAGGTTGCAAATAATTGTATTTAATACATCTGCATGAAGGGGACATTTCAATTAGTTGATAAATTGACACCTGTACATGGTTCAATGTTTGTTTTTCACAAGTTAAAAAAAACCAATTACACAATTTATAAGGTATGAAGGAACCCAAGCAACTATTGTACCCCACATGGTATGTGTGACACATTTGTTGACTAAATACAAATACAGCTTCTTTACACATTTTTCCCCTCCACATTTTGAATTCACATCTTCAACATCACCATTCCACAAACTGACTGTGATCTCTCTCATTCGCACCATACAGTCTCGCCAACCTCACACAATCATTTTTTGATGAGTTTCTAACCCAACTATTTTAGGGTGAATACTCGAGGGCAACAAAGCTGTAACTCTGGTATAAGTAGTTGCTCCATTTCATACAAATAAAACATTTCTCCCTCCTGCAGAGTGTTTATTCTCTCACTATCTAATATAGCACAGCTGTGCAAACAGGGTACTTAGGAGACACTTTTGTAAGGTGACAAAGGAAACTTATGTATAAAAAAGTAATGGCTGCAAGAGTCCATTTTTTTTAAGCAGTCTTGGCATGATATTTGAAAGAGGAAAGAAGTGTTCACAAGTATGCAAATACTACTAATATTTTAAAGGACTATCAAGGTACTATAATTTTTAATGTCAGTTATGATCAAGCAGGTGGAGAAAAGAAAAGCTTTAAGAAAAATAAGAGAGAGGGGGAAAAAAGGCAGTTACTTAATGAGCCGTTTTAGCAATAGCACTACATTTTCTTTGTGAAACTATTTTTTAAATAAAGAAATTGGATTTTTTTCAACTATATTATATTTAAGTTAAATACTTAACAGAGCAAACAAAACAGTTCATTTTAAAGAAAATTCAGGGAATCTCATTTCATAAAAAATATTTCATTTTGGTAATATTTTTTTTATCAAAGACTAGTGTGTATTAAGTATGTAAGAAAGAGACCACAAGGGAGACCAAGAAAGAGATAGAAGAAACAGCTAACAGCAAGTGTGCAAGTGAGAAGAGGAGAGTGGAAGAGAGTGTGATAGGAAGAATGGTGGAAGGACAGAGCAAGATAGATGCATTTTATTAAACAGACCCGGCCACAGGCTGGAAATATTTCATGATGATGACAATGATGAATAGTACGTATAATATATTTCAGCATCACTTTTTATTAAACTTTGTGGTTGTAGTGGTTAAGGGAATAGAAGAAAGAATTTTTAACAACATATAATAATTATAATAGTAGATTAAAACTTTGATATCTAATTTTTTAACTGTCAAGTAAACTGTTTAGGGAGACCTATTTGATCTCACTGTCTACCATGTCACAGCCCTGATTGCCAATTATTATATTAAGCTTTGCTTAATATTAAGAAGTCTCCTTAAGCATAATTTTTTTCTGGTAATTTTTAACATAATATAGCATTTTCAGACATAAATAAAGTTTTAGTAAAATAAAGAGATAGCTAACATATTTAAGCTACCCTTATTTGGCAGTAACAATAATATAGAAGAGTAGGGTAATTTATTAATTTATTAAAGGTGATGCCCTAAATGGTTTAAATTAATTAATTTAAGAAGTTGCAAAAGATACTGCATGTAAATCATTACCATGCTTTTTTGTATATGAATATAATTAGATAGTAATGATCAAAATATGGATTATTATATAACTATGAGCTATTTATGAGACAAAAAACCTTGATTTTTGCCAAATGAAATAATCTTTTTTTTTGTTATATTCCATCAGTTTATGAATATATAAAATTTATTGTTTTTGTAAAACGGGCTATGGCTCATTTTAGGTTATAAAAATATGAGTTTGTAGCTGATGGCCAAGAAAATAATGGAAAAAACGTGTAGAGTTATTGGGTTTTAAAACATGAACGAAGATAAATGTAATATTTACAAAAATAAACACAAATAGGAGGGTAAAATTCTTAGTATCAATGAATGTGAGTTTCTTACATCTAGAAAGAGGATGGAAATGTGACAATTATTTGTTTATTATGTTTATGTTCCTATTTGTATTTTATAAAGGCTAAAATGTTATTCAATTTTATGTTTTAATGTCATTATTTAATCTTTAAAGTAAGAATGGTCTAACTGGACTTATTTCAAACAGTTTCCATGTTTAAATATATAACTTTATCCATCCGTATTTAATAGCATACATTATGCATTCTTATGTTATTATTATTATTAGCACCACGTCTTACTACCCGTTCGGGTTATACGCACTTACGCTAATGTGTAATGGTAGGGTGATTGTGAGATGAAATGAAGGACCTACAGTTTAACGTGGAATCCGAACCACGGTGGAGGCCTGGCATTCCTCACATTCACAAGATATCTTGTCAGAGGTGAAGGAAAGGTTTGGTAATCAGATAAATCTTTGCCGGTACCGAGGATTGAACCCCGGCCGCTAGCAAAGAAGTCTGACACCTTACCCCTAGACCGCCAGGTCACCATTCTTATGTTATTCTGTGAATATGCAGTTTGCTATAAGAGATTGAATGGAGACAGTTGATTTTCTTTAAAAGGTAACCATTAGTCATTTGTCCAGTAGCATTAGTGTAAATGAGTGTTTGTAATATTTATTATTATTATTATGTCCCATATCTTTGTACATCAAAAAACATAGTCAACATGTTTTATTTTTTTTACTTAATATATATATATATATATATATATATATATATCCTTAGCAAGTTTGTACATACTAATAAACTTAGATGTTAAAGAAACTAAATAATTTTAAATACTGAAATAGAAAACTTTTTAGCTCATTAAAACAGATCATTGTGACACCAATAAAGTACTGTATTATGACAACTTTTATTGGCTTGTAGTCGTGCAGCAACACTTTAAGGGTTGTTGCAATAAACAGTGTTTTGGAGCCATTGTATAATTCGTTGCATTGAACAGTGTTTTGGAGCCATTGTATAATTCATCAACACCATCGTTGTACCAGTGGGCGGAATAATAACAAATATAAGTTTTTGTTTATATCTAAGACTACAGGGAATTATCTTTTTAAATTTTTTTTTTGTTTCCTTGTCACGTAAGAGGTTGACCACTTCTTTTGATATTACATGTCCTGATTTTCAATGTCATTTGATCATTGGTCAATGGTTTAACATTTTAAAATCAAGGTGGGAAAATATAACCTCCAAAAACTTACTCTAGTTTGAAGAATTTAAAAATGTAAGTTTTTTTAAAGCTTATTTTATATTCTTACTCAAACCATATATATATACTTTTAAAATTTCTTTTGTCTTTAGGTTAAGTGAGGTGATTGGGAACACTTGGTGAGTGAGGGAAATAAACATGATATATTATATATAGATAGTTTATCATTGTCTTTTTTATGATTGATTTATTACTACCATGTTTTCTAAGTTATGCCTAGGCAAGGAAAGACTTATTTAAACTCCTAACCAAATATGTTATGGCTTTTTTTGATTCAGGTGACTTACAATGCCATGAACAAACCAAATGAAAGGGGCACGAGGCAAAAGATTCATTCTACCAAAGACATTAAAGTTGCTTTAGACGATTTAAATAGAGGAATGTTTTATAAAATGTTCAGAAAAACACGGTATCCCCATCAAAGTGCGTGGAGGGAGAGTGAAAGAAGTCTACAGGGCAAAAAATATTTATGTCGAAGATTGAATTGGTGCAGATTTTTTCTTTTTAGTGTGTTTATCATCAAGGCAGAGCTCACCCAAAAGATTATTTATTGGAATGGTTTTATAAGTGTGTTAGGAAATTATTTCTGCAACTTTTTCAAAATATCTCCATTTGTGGCTCAGTAATGGCAGGATTTTTAAATGGCCAGAAAAAGGAAGATATTTCTTAGAATGACAATAATGTGGTTGGTGTAGTCCAGCGGTTCCCAACTTTTTTTTTTTTTGCTTGCATACCCCTTTGCAGCCCATTTTCATAAATTGTGCTATGTTTAATTACTATAATAGTAGTTATTTCTAATTTATTTGTTGCATCTGAAACTAAATGGTCTAATAATGGGATTAAAAACAATGTAGTACTTGGGTAAAATATATTTTTGCATTCAAAAAGCAAAAGTTACAATAAAAACTAAAACATTTAATTCATTTATTAATAATTATAAACTAGTTTGTTTTGAATTTGAAATCCATTTCTCAAGGTCACATATAGAAGAAAACCTGAACCGCTCCTTGCCATATTGTTAAGTTGAATTAATAAATTTTGATTGATATTTTGTCTTAAACTGCTATCAAATGTAGCTCTTTCCGCCATTAATTATTCAAATATTTTCGCGTACTCCCTAACTTCATGGCATGTACCCCTGGGAGTACGCATACCTCACGTTGTGAACTGCTGGTGTAATTAAAGTCCCTATTCTGTTAAAACGAGGTCTAATGAAGTTTATTATTATTATTAGCACCGCGTCTTACTACCCGTTCGGGTTATACGCACTTACGCTAATGTGTAATGGTAGGGTGATTGTAAGGACCTACAGTTTAACGTGGAATCCGAACCACGGTGGAGACCTGGCATTCCTCACATTCACAAGATGTCTTGTCAGAGGTGAAGTCTAATGAAGTTTGATGTTGACTTAAGTGGAGAACTGATAACATATGAGACTTGAACTTAATTGTAGAATGTATTATACACAGTGAAACCTTGATTAATCGTTTTTGTCAAAGATCAAGAAAAAAAAGAGGGATACGGGAAAACGATAAATGTGGGAGACTATATAAAGTTATTAAAAACTATAAGTATACAAGTAATGTTATTGTTTCCACTATAAAATAATCATCATCACCATGATGAACCGTTTCCAGCCTGTGGCCGGATCTATTTAGTAAAATGCCTCCATTTTCCCTCTGTCATTTCACCACTCTCCTCCTCTCACTTGCACACTTGCTATCTGTTACTCCCATCTCTTCCCTAAATACTTCATATCCATTAATCTTCTTGGAATCCTCTCCCTTTCCATCCTCATTAAGTGTCCATACCATCTCATCCTAGCTTCCTCTACTATTTCATATTCCGCCTGTACCCAAACTCTAAACTTTACAACTTAATTCCTAATCCTATCTATTCTGGTGACATGCTGCTCAAAAACTTATTTCCTATGGTCTCCACTTTCCTTGTTTCTTTTTTATCCAAAGTCCAAGTTTCCGCTGCATACGTCATGCTGGGTATGAAATATGACCCATACAGCAATTCCTTACACTTTAGGGGTACTTCTTTTTTCCATAGTAGGTCTCTTACATACCTATATAAAACCTCTCCCTGTTGCCCTTGTTTCACTATATCTTCTCTGCTGCCCCCTTTTCCCTCAATCCCAATAACCAGACATTTCACGCTCTTTTAAATCTACTCCATCCAGTTCTATCACATTTATTGGCTTTGTTCTCTACCTTGTCATCAGCATCACTTCACTTTTCACCATAATAAATTTCATTCAACACTTTTACACCTCCTCATTCCTGCAGCTGTTCCTGTACATCCTCTTCTTCACCCCCCATCCTACCCCCATACCATCAAGTCATCTGCAAACATCCACTATAAAGTCCACTTCAAAATTTATTCTTTTTAAAAAGTCATTAATTTTTATTTGTTTGGTAGAACCTTTCCTTTTCAAATTGAATAATAAACTTTCAATACTAACCATGTTTGCTTGGTCTCTTATACCATATACAAACACTCTCATGGTCTCAAACGTATGTGCTTCTATAAAACACAGCAACGATTTGGGCTTGGTTTCATAATCCTCACCACCATTTTGCCTCTCTTCCAAGCAACTTACACTTCCCAGCTCACTACACGTTTGACTCTTAATTTTTCTTCATGTGGTCACACTTTTCAAAACAGTTCTGGATTGTAGAGTGTATCTTGAGTTGAACCCCTTTCCCTGCGTCCATCAAACACAAATCTCTCTGTGCTAGTTGCTTACTGTACATCTGTTTGAAACACTTGATCAAACCCAAGCCAAGAGGCTGTATGACACGGGTGCAGTTAGGGGTGTAAGAAACCACCTATACATCCCTCAAAAAGGATGTGCCTGGAGAATGAACCTAACAATTTGTCTCCAAATAGAAGTATTTTCCTGTTCTTTGCATTGAATGATACATCAAGAGCATGCAGAAAGTCTCTGAAAATCTTTGACTTCATCCTCACTTTCGAGATGGCATAGTTTTAGGTCACAAGTAGCTTCTTTACATTTTTAAAACACTGTGGTTTCGCAGACTTTTCAATAACAATGGGCACCTGTTAGTCTGGGCCATCACTGTTTGTGCAGAGGACTGTATTTAACTCCTTAACACTTTTTCCTCCATGGTAAGTCTCTCCTTTGAATGCCAACTTTCAGTCTGGCAAGCAATTGAAAAATAGACACGTTTCATCTGCATTATAAATGTCACAAGCGCCATACCCCTCTAGCAGCTTCAAAAATCTCTCGAACTAGAGGTTTGTGGCGTTGGTGTCCACAGCAGCATACCCCATCCCCTCAAGACCATTGTTTAGCTGATAAGATGCGCGACTGAAATTTACTACACCCCGATCCAAAAACATTAACCAGTGTTACTACTACCGATCATACCAACATTTGTGTGTGTTTCTCTCTTAAAAACGATAAATCATGGATTAATATTCTAGAGGGCTAAAAATACTACCAATGCGGAAAAACAATAAATTTAGGAATGATTGATGTGGGGTTTTTTCCTATTGTTTAAATAGAATTTGTTCAGGGATTATAGAAATTGAACGATAAATTCAGGAACAATAGATCGAGGTTTCACTGTGAATATATCTTTTTTACCATTGTAAATAATAAATAAGTATTTTTAAATATTTGTTCAATGTTCCTACTGACTCAAGGAATAATTTGAATAGGAAAGTTAGGAAAAGGGTAAAGATGTTCCTATTCACCCCATTTTACAGAACCCATTTTTACAATTTTACATAAATATATACAATATCTATGATTAGATTTCAATTATGTAATGGACTGTACATAAAGTTAAATGGTAAACATGAAAATACAATAATACATTAAAAACAAAAAATACAATTGCCATGGTTTAGCCAATTTTTTAACAAAATCTCTTATAAAAAATGTCCATTTAAAACCAAATAAAAATTGAAGCCCTTAAAAAATGTTCTTTTTTTAATATCAAAAAAATCTTGCTTTTAAGCATTTTTCAGGATTTAGGATCAAATTTGGTAAACAAATTATGACCTGCAATTTAAAATAATATATTTATTTAATTATTTTAATAATTAATAACTTTAACATCAATCTTGATTAACTTACTTATATACATTAGTGTTTCCAGCTTAATGTTTGGGTCAGTTTTTTATTAGTCATATAATTTTCACTACCAGCTTGCTAGGCCTGTTGTAGCTTCATATGCCTTATAATATATCTTAAAACTAGGACAAGCACAACTTCCAGTCCCTGGTCATTAATTTATTGATGTAAAATGGTAAGCCCATATTTTCATCAATGATAAATTTTCGGCCATGCCAGGAATCAAACACAGGACCCTTAGCTCAGTAGGCAGACACGCTACTGACTGAGCTAAGGTGTTGGACCGTCCAATCTTGATTGTAACTATAATATTTTGTTTTATATTTTCAAAGTACAATGTAGTTATTTAAGTTTTTCCAGCCTTTTTTTTTCCAAATTATTGTCCACATAAATTAATTTTGATTTATTTTAATTCCATGAAACAAATGCAGGAAATTAAAGTATTTCCTTATTTAATACTTTGTAAGCGACAGTTTGGCGCTTATCCTCCTCCCCGCTCTCCTCTCGCACCTTGACAAGAGGAAAATGCTGAAACAGAAACTTTCAAGAGTTGTCTCATTTAGTTCACTTTTCATTCATTTGGTTTGACATTCGTATTATTGTTTATATTGGTGTTATCCTTGTGCCTTTGTGATGCATTTTCATAGTCCACTCTTTTGAGTGTTGCTGACTAGCACTGTGCTCAATCACGAACAGTTAATCTTGGAGGTAAAGCTGATCAAGGTTGTGTGGAGAGGGCATGGTGAAACCAATTATAAACTAAATGTGGAAAACCACTACCGGTACACTTGGACCAAATTCAAAACTTGATATTCCTATCAATGACAATCTAGCATATTGTGGGACCGGTATCTTAGACCCTGTGATCGCCATTGCAGTTACATTACTCAATCTTTCCATAAGCATTTAAGTAAGTAGATATCTACTTTAGTGGTTTATATGATATTTGTAATCTTGCAAATGCAAAATTTGTCTGAAAACATTATCGATTTTTAAATAAGGCTAATTTTTCAATAATAATATTTTTACCTTTATTTTTAATCAAATATATAAGGTATGTATCGTTAATTTTATTTAAAATTCAGGCTCAACTCTATTTATCAAATAAAATAAAATTGAAATGTTACAACTCTTCTTTATGTCCAGATATGAGAGCATAACGCTCCTGTAAGAATGTAAAGAGAGATTCCATGCAGGACCACGACGTCATCTCGTGTTGAATGTGACCTGAAAACCCATTGCGACAATTAGAATAAGGTAAAATTATCAAAAACAAATAGAGAACTGTCAGGAAAAGAATATTACAGAAGGCAATTATAAAAGGAATGATTTAGCATTTACAAGTGGCCAATGTCTTATCTACAAAATGCACACAGTCAGTCAATTGTCAGGATTCTAGATTACTTATACCAACATAGTCTCTAACAAACATGGATACCAACCTGCTTTGGTGGCCACATAGTCTAAGACATCCCTCTTGTGTTGGACTAGGCTGCCGATTACAGGAGGATCAGGGTTTGAATCTCGGTCATGTGTATTGAAGAAGGTTGTTACCAAAATGGTTTTCCAATCTCACTCCACACAAATGTGGTTACACTTCCTTTATTTAAATTCAACCTTCCTCATCCCTAACTCATTAACATAATTAGTATATATAAGTACAACCTAATGAAACAGTGCTAAAAAAAGAGAATACTATATACCTGCAGACACCCTAGTGATTTCATCTGCAGGAGCTTTAACAGGAGCGTCTAAAGGTTCGTCATGTGCAACCCAGTTTCGACCCACCTGAAGCAAGAAAAACAACAATGGGAAATCAAAATGTAGAATACAGCACAAGCAGAGTCTATATATCAGTAATTACACCTACAACTGTTTACAATTTTATATATGTTTGTGCTTGGAAACTGTTAATAATTTAAAAGTGAGAACTGAAGAACATAGCTAGGGGATTTTATTTCATCATTTATATATGTGTGTATGTATGTCAGGTATCAATAAATTTCCAGAAGTGTGGTATCCAAATGTTAACCAACTAAAATAGGGTTCATAAGTTTCTTAACTTTAAATGTTATATGCATTAAATAAAGTGGATAAAGTATATTTTAATATATGAACCTATGTGTTGAAAATAAAGAATTAATAAAAGTAAAACACACTAACCCATATTATTTGAATATATTTAAATGTAAATGTATATTCTTACATTAACAGATATGACAATAATATTAGGTTTAATGTGGCTCTTTAGATTCTAAAAAGCTTTGAAAAGTAAAACAAATGTGTCTACTCAAGTATATAAAAAAACTATCTCACGTGCCTAAATTTTTTTTAAATAGTATACTTTGAAGGTCTACCAATTAACAAAAAATAAGTACAAAGCAACTCCCAAGGTAGGTATTTTGGTTACCATTGGCATGAGATGCCTAATATGTGTTTGCCTTTATAATGTTCTCGAACCAATTATGACAATATTCGTCAAACACACCAATGTTATCGATGTTAGCCACAAAAAAAGGTTGTATTTTTTAAAAGTTTCTTCCTATCAAAATCCTATTATATTAACCTTTGTAGCAGATAAAAGTTTGCATATATCTATTTAAAAGACATTAGCATGGTGATAACCATAAATAACTACATGTAATAGATGTAATGTATAAAACGGAATTTAATAGCTATAAGCAACTATATGTGATGGCTATAGGCAACTACATTTGATAGCCATAAACAACTACATGTGATATCCATAAAACAACTGTGTGTGATAGTTATAAACAACCAATGTAAGAGCCATAAACAACTACATGTGATAGCAATAAACAGCTAAATGTGATACCCATAAACAGCTGCATGTGATAGCTATATGCAAATAAATGTGATATCCATAAACAACAACAACATGTAATAGCCATAAACAACTACAAGTGATAGCTACAAAACAAGAGTGTGTGATTTTTATTGGTAGTATTAATGTTGGGAACTTTATAAAGCCACTCATGAAGGTTTAAAATAAGTATAGTGTACAGCATTCACCAGCTGTATGCCTTCCATGCTGGCCGGCAGGTGGTCCCATGAGTGGTAGCCATGATAAAGCTAATCAACACTAGTCTAGTGGCATCATGCTGGCCAGGATGACTCCTTGAGCTTAACAAGTGTTCACTCCCTTTATTTCATCCCCTTCCTGACTCTTTTCAATAAAGACTAGACTTGTAAATACAATGTGCTGCAGGGATTGAAAAAGAAGAAAAAAAAAGGTATGAATGGTGGCTACACGACAAGTGAAATACATTATTCAATGGTGTTTAAAATAGGTTGGTGAAAGAAGCAAATTTGAAAAATTACACCGTAATTTAGGGTATTTTAAAGGGACACAATGTATACCACACTGAGCATACTAGTTTCTATTCTTCTGGAGGTGAAAATAATAAATGAATATACCACACAATAAAAACAAAATAAAACAATAATTTTTCATATCTTTCAGTGACAGTTTCAGTTATCAAAAGCTTAAGCTAACCTAAATAAACAGTGTAGTGAAGATGAATTTTAATAAACCACACACTCGTTTTGGTGGCAGCATGGTTTGAGGTGTCATCTCGCAGCAAACTATATTGCGGATAGTGGGGATAGCGGTTTGAATCTCGGTTGGGTGTACTGATGGTGGTTTTTATACTCCCCCTCACACACAAATGTGGGTACATTTTTTAAAAATATAACCTTCCTCACCTCTAAAACCACTAGCGTAATTAGTACATAAGCATGTAACCCAAATAGGCGGTAAAGACATGGTGCCTAAAAAAACCACACATGCATTCGCTTGGAAATAAGTTGATAACCCCATGATGGAAAAACACCCCTTATTATCTCTTGGATATGAGTCAAACACACCATCTGTGTTGCCAGATTTCCCCTTGAAAATTTAAAGTTAAAACTAATATGTATGATGGATTAAATAACTTAGCTATTATAAATATGAGATCATTTTGAGTAGATCACTTTTACATCTAAATCTAATTTTTTTAAATGTGTGTTACCCAAATATTATGTTTACAGAAATACCGTGATGATAAAAATATATGCTTTCAATTGTATTAGTACTTGCTCAGGTTATATGTGTACAATAGTTTAGCTTGTAGATTAGGGATTAGGAAGGTAGAATTTTAAAGGAGATGTGCCCGCTTTTGTGTGGTGGAAGAGCAGGAAATCATCTAGCAAAACTGTGCTGAGTACAACTAACCAGTATTTGATCTCGATCTCTTCAATCATTGGCAATCTAGTCTAATACGAGAATGATGTGTTGGACCATGCGACCATTGATGCGAGTAAAATGATATTGATTGTATTTGATGTTGGTACAATATTAATTAAAAAAACACTTTTATTCAGTATTCAACCTTTTTTTATAATAAATTATCCAAGTTGAATTTTTATTTTACAATTCCATCTGCTCCCCTATTATCTCCCCTCCCAAGCATGTGTGTGCTCCATTATACATCCATACAGGAGAGAGGAAAGACCCATATTGTACCTGTCAGCATGAGGCAGACCATTAAAAGGGCTAATAAACACCTGGGTGTAAAGAGACCTGCAAAGAAATACTCAACGACCATTCTACAAAGTTAGTGAAGAGAAGGGGAAAGGATTTTTAAAATGAACCACTTAATGCTTGTGAAAGCTATGAGAAGTTTATCATAGTCAATTACTCTAGATCAATCAGACACCATACAGTTAATTTACAACATAGTGGAAAAAAAATGAGCCCAATTAAAAATCACGCTTTTTCATTATTTGTTTGCTCTTTCCATGAATTAAAGTTAGGGCCTTAAAAACATCAGATACAATTAATCACTTATGGAGGATATAATAAGATTTTATCATTCATGTGGGGAATTCAAATAAGAATCTCTGGACATGATATTCACATAAAAACAAACCTAAATGAGGTCAAAATATTTTTTATGATAAAAAGAAACTAAATAAATTGAAAAAGCCAAAAAATCTATTATGACTCAAAACGAGAAAAAATCTATGTCAGAGAAAAGGAAAAAAGTAAATCTAAGAATAACACACAAACTAATGAAATCCTCTCCTATCTTTTAACACAATGAGCTAAAGTAAATTTGAGCACCGAGTATACTCTCGAATGTTTTACCTCCTGTGTTCTTAATATAGTGTAAGTTGCAGATAACCTGAACGAGCAGGGCTGTAGGGCTGTATGTGAGATGAACCACAATTGCCGTAAAACTACTCAAATGAAGATTAAAGTTTTCCGATGAAATTTATGATCAATGACTCACACAAAAAAGGCCGGAAGGGGATGTATTTGTAAAGGATTTGATCATGATATTGCTGTATATACATATCTGGTCTACAGCATACAAAGGAACCTCGATATTAGTTACACTTTTACATTCAACTACAAAACCACATAGTCAATACATGAGTGTGACAAGAAAACTGAAACTGCCACTATTATAGCTCGTTTATTAATAATTTTGGTGTTTAAATTAAAATTAAATATAAACTTTAAAACATGGCATATCTCAATTAAATTCGTACATTAAAATAAATAAAAACTGTACATAAAAATTAAAGGAAAATTCACCACCTCACACTTCCTAGCAGACCCTTCTTTCTGACTTTATTGGATTAATTGTCCCCCCTTTTCTACAGTATAGATAAATTAAGGTTCCTCCACTACTGATACCCACAGTTATTTACACATACAAAAGAGAAAAATAATCAAGATCTCAAACAAATACATACCTTTTGTAAAAATTCTATCACTTTCTTGGGAACTCTCTGTAAAGACATACTATGCACTGAGTCTGTGAATGCTACAGCAAATACTCTTTCTTTAAATTCTGAGAAATGGTCTTTCGCCTGAAAGTAAATAAAATAATAAAACATCAAAGCCGGCAAAACAAATGGAAAAAAAGCACCCATTATTAACTTTCATCACAATGGTTCTACAAAAAAAGAATAAATAAATGATTAGATTCAAGATTTTTTTTAAAACATTAATTTTTTTTAAAGTATGGGAATCAAATCTACTAGCCATTATGCTCACTATTGCTGGTTTGTTCCAAAATAACGCAAAACAACAAATTATATAAACATTTAATCACAATTTTTATTTTATTTAGCCACTTATTAATAATTTATGAGACTCTTAATTAAGAGGGTGCGTGAAATAACTGTGTATAAGATTTGGGGTGTGCAATGTGGTTTCATGCCAGGTGGAGGTTGCATGGACAAGATATTTGTATTGCAACAAGTGATTTCGAAATATAGGGCAGTAAGGAAGAAAATGTATTGCATATTTTTTGATCTGGAGTGTTCTGAGAGAGTATGGTGTGAATGTATGGTTAGTAATTGCAAACAGTATAAGATGGAAGTAAAATGTGCGTTAAAGTGTATATGGAGATATAGTTTGACAGTGAACAAGGTGTTAGACAAGGTTGTGTTATGTCTCCATGGTTGTTTGATGTTTAGTGTATGTATGGATAAGTGTATCAGGGATAATTATGAGGATGCGGTTGGCGTGTAAATGTATGATGTGAATGTGCTGCTATAAGCAAATGATGCGATATTAATGGCTGAGAATAAAATTGACTCAGAGAATGCATTAAATCATTTAAATGTGGTGACAGGCAGAATGGAATTTTGTATAAATGTCTCTAAAACTAAGGTGATTGCTTTTTATAAGTATGAATCAGGAAATGATTGTCAGCTTAGTAAAAATGGAATAATAATAATATTTAGCACCGCGTCTTACTACCCGTTCGGGTTATACGCTTTTAAGTACTAATTACTCTAATGGATTAGGAATTGTGAAGGTTGAATTAGAGGAAGTGAACCCGCATTTGCGTGGAGGGAGAGTGGAAAACCATTTAGGAAAAACCACCCTCAGTTCACCCGACCGAGATTCGAACCTCGATCTCCCCGTCCTCAGCGGTTGAGCTCAACACGACAAGCGCGTTAGCTGACTACGCCACCGAGGCGGGTTAGTAAAAATGGAAAACTGTTAGAACAAGTAAATGATTTTGTTTATCTGGAATTATTTTTTTTAAACATGGAAGGATAGATGGTGAAATCAACAGACAGGTGAATGAATCTCAGAGAGAAGTTGGATGTGTGTGGACTATTGCAAAGAATGACATAGTTTCACAGTATATACAGTATATAAAAGTATGTTAACACCAACATTGTTGTATGGATGTGAAGCGTGGGTTTGTCAGGAGAAACACAAGAGCAGTTTAATAGGGTTGGGATGAGACATCTATGAAATGTATGTGGGAAAACTTGTCTGGATAGAGTCAGTAATGAATGGGTGTGTAAGGAGTTTGGTTGAAAGGGAACCCAATATGTCAATGTAAAATAAGTGTCTTAAATTGGTTTGGGCATATTAAGAGGATGAATGTGAATCAAAAATAAGGGTAGGCCATGTAAGAGGTGGCTAAATGTCGTAGACAAATATGTGAAAAAAGATAAACATTAAGAGTTTTAAGAATAAAAGAGCATGTATGACTGTTTTTGAAACAAAGGGAGTTTGCAAGTATTGTAAAATGTGGGGAAAATTAGAGAGGATGGATTAAATATGAAGTAGTGGTTTTTTTTTAGCTAGATGCACAGTTTCATGCCTATCCTGTAAGGGAACAGCATTTTATATATATATATATATATATATNTTTTAATTAATTCTGGCGGAAAGATCCTAATTGACCAATTGACCATTTTCATTGATATACCAAATAGTTAAAGTTGTAGACAATAACTATATATATATATATATGTGTGTGTGTGTGTGTGTGTGTGTGTGTGTGTGTATATATATAGTGAACAAAGTCATAATTAAAAACAAAATCTTAACAAATTAAGTGTGTTTAACATACAACTTCAATGAAAAATCAAAATAGTTACAGCAATGTAAAGCAGGATAGTAACACCTTAAACAAAACTTTGGCCCTAGAATTACCAATAAAGAGAAGTAATTTGGAGGATTTTTAAACCTATATACCTTTAAGTCTGAGTAAGTCATATAGAGATCAAAGACTGTACACAGTCATGTATTTTATGGCACACTCAAAGGAAACAATACATATGTCAACAATTATCTCATTGCTTGGACAACTTTGTTAAATTGCCTTCACATTGCAGTTTGGTGTGATTAAATAGATATATGATGCCCTGATATGTGGTAAATAGTATAATTGGATTTTTTCATTAAAGTGGTTAAATAAAATGGAGTTTTTGATTTAAAATGTTTGAAGTTAAACAAAATCAACTCAAACTTAAGGGGTATAGTATAGTGCTATGGCTAGAAAATTTAAGGCTAAATTTATTGTTCTTGAATTTAAAATATTTGCCTTTAATCACAATATGACTCATAAAATCCAGATAAAACACATATTTTAATCCGTTACCAATGGTCTTTGGCCGAGGGAAATATTTTTTTTAGAAACTTTGATTGGTTATAAGAAAATTGAGAACATAATTATTGTAATAGTGCAGTTGCTACTTTTTTCCTACTTTTTTTTGTGAGGAGGGTGAGGGAGGAAGAAGACAAAGAACTGTTATGTTTCCTACTTAATAAACAGATATGTATGGATTTTTATATTGTTAATTCTCATTAAAATTGATCTAATTGACCCATTATTTGAATATAAAATGACAAGTAGTCAATTTTGCAAAAAGATCCAATTTTGTTTTATTTCGTGTATGTAAAATACTTTTTAAAATGTTACAATTAACTTTAGAACTATTTTGTTTTTAATTCTAATATATTAGTAATAGTTTGTAGAAACCCATATCCCAATATTTTGGTCTCTCTAGCTATCATACGTTATTATGGTTTATTTACTTTTACTATAATTTTTTTTTAAAGTGAGCTGTTTTGAAGGTTTATTAACTCAACCCAAGCCTGGTTCAGTAGTGAGTTTAGCCTGCATCAGTGGTTGAATGGTCTAAGTCGTCATTCTTGTAATAGAATGGACTACCAATGTGGGGAAGATTGGGTCTGAATCCAGGTAGTGTGTACTGAGGGTGGTATTTCCTAAATAGTTTTACATTTTACCTCCAGAGAAATAAGGTTACTCTTAACTCATACTTTCTCATTACTAACACATTAGTGTAGTTAACATATGTGTGTACAGCCTAAACAAGTAGTAAGGGGCCATGTATGTATTATGTAACACATTTAAGGGGAGGGGAGCGGGGTCCATCATAGTACTACACTGTGTGACATTAGAGGGAGGGGAGGGAGGTGGGTTTAGGCTAGTTTAACCTAACAAAAATGTTTAAAAAATTATCTAGTCATGTATAAACTTAAGCTTTCCCGTACTCTTAAAATCATGATTTTTGTAAATACAAATAAAACTGTTCAACTAGAAATTGAATCCTTTATTCAAAATCCTATATATTTGAAACTTATAAGATACAATGATAAAATAACTAGTCTACTAAAAAAACATCCAATTCAAAAATCACATAAGGAAATGGTGCATTTTTTAGTGTTGAAACTGGAAGCGTTATGTAACATAAGGGTGTAGGGGAGTTTTCAAAGCATTACGGAGCGTGATATGTGGGAGTGGGGGTCAAAAAAGGCCTAAAATTGTGTTATATAATAAATGTATGTCCCCTAAGAAGCGTTGCTAAAAAACAGCGATGAGTTTGAAATGCCCACCAAAGCATAGGTTTAATGAAGTAGTTTGTCCCTTGTTCCAATATGCTATCAAGTTGAAAGTAATAAAATCAGTATTCAGTGATATCACTTATGCCCTGCTGTGTTGAAAGATTGATAGAAAGAACAAAACAAGACCCTTGACTCTAAAAGCTCAAGTCTTGATTCTATTGTTTAAAGACTGGCGGTGTAATCCAATAAAATACTCCCCTACCTGCTCTCTTAAAAAATACTGCAGTACACGAACAATTGATTCTTTCACCAGTTCTAGTGCTATTGTTTCCTCTCAAGAACACTTCAACTAGACAAGTGCATTTAATCTAACCAAGTGCACTTGATATAGCTATTTGTCTTGTTTCAGTTGAAGGTTCACAATTCTCTTGAATTGCGCTTAATATGAGGAAAGAAAAGTATGAGGCTGGATTCAATAAATATTGAAGGTAAGATAGAAAAGTGTGGCTCAAACACTTCTTACAGTGATCAACCTCTAGCATAACCTCGTCAGGGATTTGTAATCTTCTGCTTTACATGCCCAGAAAATTACTTTGAATTGTTGTTCTTGATGTTGACTTTGAGTCTTATAATTATCCAGTAAGTATGTATGTAGGCTTTGCCCTTCAATGCTAATGAGTTATGTGGGTGGGGAAGAAGTGGGTAGGGGTATTTTAAAAAGTGTTCCATACTGTGATGTTTTTCCTTATGTCACTACTAAGCTGATTTCTAAGACAGTGTAATATCATTTAAAATCTTATATTTCATGAACAATTTGAAGGAAGCAGGCAAAACAAGGCACTTTATATATATAAAAGATGTGCATGCCATCTTGTGAAGTCATAAAACCTTTTTAAATTTACATAATGCCCATGTCAAACTAGTCATGTCATGCGATAGCTACAGATAATAATTTAATATTAAAAAACAACAACAACAAAATCCCAAGTCTACTAATCATAATATATTTTATTTACCTTTAGGTCCAGAGAGTAGTGTTTGACTTACTATTAGAAATCTGTGAAGCATGTTTTTTAAGTTCATATTAAAGCAAATAATATTCACAAATTTAGAATAGTAATCAAATTGAATCATATGATAGTTAAATATGCTAAAATTATGATGTTAAATAAAATGAAATGCACATTATATAGTAAATTAAACAATGAAAGTAGGATTGAAGGGCAAGGCCTACAAACTTACCAGAAAACTGTAGACTTCAAAGTTCACAAATAAAACAAAACACATAATTATGTAATTTTCGGCGTAAATCAGTCACCTTATTTAGAAGCACTTTGAGGCCTACAGTTTTCTGGTGTGTAAAACTTGCCCTTCTGTCCTCCTTTCAATGTTTAATTTAATACAGATGTTTGGTGCCATTTTTTCTTTGTTTACGTCATGTATTAAAACAACATTAGATTATTTTTGGACCCTAGTCCTATAAGTTATCATTTATAAGTTCTTAAACATGTTCATCCAACAATAGTTAATCTTGTCAAAGTTACGTGGTAAAAAGCACCATCTGTTCTGGTTATTAATAACTATTTCAATATATATCTCAATTCTTCAAAGTTAACAAATTTGTTAAATATTATCCAAGGGTGCAGTTATAGGTTATGCAAAGGTTTTATAAAGTCTATTTTGGTAAATAAAAAAGTGTGGCTTATTCTCCGATCAATATGGTAATAATTAATAAGCATTTACTTTACCTCTAGAAAATTGCTATTAAAATATATCAAGATATTTTAGGCACATTGCGGGAGTTTTAACAGCTTAAAACCTTATAAATTGTTTTCTAAATTGGTTTTATTCAAGTTAATGAATCAAATAATATAAAATTTGAATCAATATCTATATTATCAAAGCTTTTCAGACCCCTATGAATAATCTAATCTAACGGGAAAGCACTAGAGCAAATCTTAAAGAAATGAACCTGCACTAATATTAACTAGATGGAACACCAAATCCTGGAGAGGGAGAGAAAGAGCAAAAGAGAGAGAGAAAGTACACCCAGACAGCAATTGAAACTATTCACTAAAATTGAAAATAGTGACATAGTTTGTCCTTTGCCAAATGTTATTTGCTTACCAGCCCAACAGTTACAAATCCACCATAACTGTGCGCTACTATGGCTATGTGTTTGGCCTTGACATCTTTGACATAATGTTTCCACACATAATTTAAATGGTCCTTGGGGTCAGCACTGCCCTAGAACAAAAACAATAGTATACCCATTATCAAATATATTAGAACATCATTAATCAAAACTAAATGAGAAAAAATTTTATTAGGATTATCAAAAATTCAGATTAAGTAGAAGACTAAGGATGAGTCTATAGGTAGTTTGAGTATTTTAACAAATTTTAAATTACATATGAATGAGTTTCATAGAGTTTTAATTTATTTTACCGGTGTATAACACTTAATATATAGACTACTGTAGTTTTACAGTTCAGTAGGGCTCCGTTCATTCGCTCAAGAAAACAATCAAATAAAAATAATTGAATGATCATGCGATAGTTTTAATCATTCAATAGTCCCCATCATTACTGTAAACAGATTGAATTACCAACATCAAATGGTGGCCAAAGTCATTCAATGTGTGCTTCATGTCGAAAAATGCCGGAAGAGCACCAAAAATAGTGAACATGTATATAATTGAAAACTCCTGTACAATCAGAACGCCGTAAAGTGAAGCCCTACTGTACTTTAATTATTTTTTGTTACAGGAAAACACAATGTGTTGACTACAACATGTAAATACTAAGCTTTATTTTTAATATCACTTTTTCTTACAATTTTCCTTTAACTTTGAGTTTGTTAACCAATAATAATGTATATATTTTATTTGACTTAATTTATCCCCCCCCACCCCCCCCCCCC
>CABFVX010000666.1:154363-181900 GCA_902151425.1 Timema shepardi
CCCCCCCTCTCCCGTTTGATTATTAGGAATTTTTGACTAGCAAGGTTCGGATTAAGTCTACCAGGGTTTTACTGTATAACAAAGAGCCAAACTCCAATTACTTTTTAGAATGATTTTAAAGGTAATTAACCTGAGAAGGTTGTGGGGTTTAGTACCTGTTAATATTTAAGTAGCCTGTTTCGGTTGCTTCATGGTCTAAGCATCACTATGACAATAGACTAAATTGCTAATGACAGAAAAATCAGGGTTTAAATCCCGATCAGGTGTAATAAATATGTTTTTTAAATGGTTTTTCCCTCTCTCTCCACAGAAACTGTGGGCACACTTTCTCTAAATTCAACCTTCCTCATCCTTAACTTATTGGCATAATTAGTTCTTATTGGTATAACCTGAATAAGTTGTAAGGCGCAATGATAAAATAAACTTATAGTAGATTCAAACTTGCTGTTAAAACTAGCTATTAGACAATTTAAAAAGTAGATTTTCAATGTTTCACAAACTGTAGTGTGTGTACTCTCAGTGGTATGTGAAGTATTTCAGAGAGGACGCGGCGACGTACCAATGAGTTTTACCACCCACAAAATATTTTTCTTATGATAGTTAAGTCTGCTAAATAAATAAATGCAAATGTTGCCATGATGCCATTAATTTTTATAAGCCTGTCTTTTTCTCTGATAAGATTATGTTTAGCTTACCACCGAAGCTCTATAACAAATTGGAATGAACACGTTATCAAGTTTTTTTTAAACTAAAAACTGACCTGCTTCGGTGGCAGAATGGTCTAACACGCTACTCTCGCAGAAGACTAGACTGCCGATGATGAGGAGATCGAGGTTTGAATCTTAGTTGGGTGTACTAAAGACAGTTTTTTCCAAAATTGTTTTCCAATCCATCTTCAGGAAAATGCAAGTGCACTTCCTTTAAATACAACTTTCTTAAGCCCTAAAACGATTAGCAAAGTTAATATATAAATGTCTAGCCTGAATGAGTAGCAAGAAGCAATGCTTGGAAACAAAAAAACTAAGAATTGAAAGATGTATGTTGGTTAGGGCATGACCCTGAGAGGGTTGGTTAGGTGATCAAGAAAGTTTGGTAAACAGTGTTCTACAGCAATAGAGTTTAAATCAAAATATATTAGTCATTGGTGATATTTTTTTATAAAATATCTTTATTGATTCACTGGTCCTGATTTTATTTCCTATTTAGAGAAGAAAAACAATGTTACACATTTTTCTTACTTTTTTTTACCTCCATGTAACACCAAGTTGACCCTTAGTCTAACCCCTAACCCCTGTGTTACATAGCTTTTCCCATCAAGCGTGAACATCATTATTTCATAAGGAAGATTTTGTGACACTAAAAGAGGTACTCAGATTTAATATTACTAAGAATCCATTTAAAACCCTGCATATAAATGGTCTCAAAACATGAAAAGTAATTTTATTATTAGCACCGCGTCTTACTACCCGTTCGGGTTATAAGCACTTATGCTAATGTGTAGTGGTAGGGTGATTGTGAGATGAAATGGAGGACCTACAGTTTAACGTGGAATCCGAACCATGGTGGAGGCCTGGCAGGAGGCCTGGCATTCCCCACATTCACAAGATGTCTTGTCAGAGGAGAAGGAAGGGTTTGGTAATCAGATAAATCTGTGCCGGGACCAAGGATTGAACCCTGGCCACCAGCACAGAAGTCTGACACCTTACCCCTAGACCACCAGGTCACCCAGTAATATTATTACCTGCTTAGGTGACCACATGGTCTAAGGCATCGCTCTCGCAATACTCTATTCTATTCACAAGGAAATCAGGGGTTGAATCCCAGTTGGGTGTGTAAGGGTGGTTTTTCTAAGTGGTTTCCCACTTTCACTTCATGCAAATGTGGGTACAATCCTTATAAAATTCAACTTTTCTATTTTCTAGTTCATTAGTGTAATACACATGTGTACAACCTGAACAGGTAGGAAGACACAATACTAAAAAAAAAAGTATTTTTGACATAAGAATTTAAGTATAAGATCTGTGTTATGTAATTAACACTGTGATGTATACCAAACCCTTCCTTCACCTCTGACAAGACATCTTGTGAATGTGGGGAATGCCAGGCCTCCACCATGGTTCGGATTTCACGTTAAAACTGTAGGTCCTTCATTCCATCTCACAATCACCTTACCATTACACATTAGCGTAAGTGTGTATAACCCGAATTGGTAGTAAGACGCGGTGCTAATAATAATAATAACACTGTGATGTACCGCCCACCCCCATGTATCACCAGGTGTACATTAGAAATACCCCCAATCTCCAATCAACAGTGTTACGTGGTTTATGGATGACCCCTACCATGAATAGTGAAAATTTTAAAAAAAGTTAAGACTTCAATTCTTTAATTTATTTTATTTTATTGATTCATTATGGAATGTGAATATACGTAAAAAGTAGCCTAACCTTTATGTTTATTTTCTTTCCATTGAGAAATTTAAAATTGTCATTTGTGTTGGTGATAAGAACAGCATAGCCTAACTCTCTCGCTTTCTTGATATATGGTAACATAGTGCCTTGCTGAAGACTCTCATTGATGATAATACTATAACAAAAAACACAAATTGAGTTCAGAGTATTTAAGTAGATAAAAATAAAAGTCAGCTTCCAGTACATTTCCAGATTACGCACAGCTTGATGAAACTGATCTTGCACCATTTAACAAAGAACACAAAACCTATACTTGTACAAATCAACATATGAATGTGTGTTTGTTGGTTTTATGCTGGTAAGTATGATAATTAATTGAGAGTACTGCTTTGTAAGGCCATACTTTCTATAGCAGCTCTTCATGAACTATCACAAACATTTAGAGCAGCAAGTTTAAAATAGAGTGGTAGTGTGCAATATTTAGACATGTGGACATATAAAACATTTAAAAATAGTTTAGAGCAGTCATTTTAAAATTGTGCTCCGAGGAGCCCTTGGGCTCTGCCATAGTTATCTCAGGCTCTAGGAGGCAATTTTAGAATATTCTTTATTTGTTTTTCACACTATAAAATAGCATCAGTAATTAGGATTGACAATTTTTTTTTATCTGAATAAAAGACATTTGCCAAAGGTGCAGCCAGAGCATGTTATGTTTTCCGTTTGTTTTTAACTTTTATATTTGTAAAATTTAATTGTCATTATTGAAGGTTCGTATTGTTAGTGTAAACAAATTTATGAGAGCTCCAAAATGTATTTTTTCAAGGACTATTTCTGTCTAAAAAAAATTGAGGATACCTGGTATAGAGTATATAGTAAGAAAAGGACAACACAGTATAAATAACCATGAAAATATAATACACAAACATACTCAATTTGCAAATATTTATTAGGAATTACAAAGTAATTATACTGAAAAAATCTCATAGAAATATATTTTATCAAAAGTCTGAAATATAAACAAGGTAACCAAACCCAGCGTTTTCAATTGCATTAAACATGGTTGTAGTATGTTATGTGATCACTTAAGCAAGTTTGATCTTTAGGGAGGGGGAGTATTTATAGCATGAGGACTGGTCCAGGGTGAGCCAGGTTGTATCTCACTGTTAAAAAAGTTACTAAAACTGCCTTAATATATGCATACATCAAGTCATCTTATCTGCAGCTATCACTTTTGATAGATATCATCAACACCAATAATTATATTATATTTGGAAGAAGGTATAGGAAAGGTGGATAGAAACATATAAAAGGGGGACGAACACAATATGGCCTATATGTTTTTCTATCCACCTTTCCTATACCTTCTTCCAAATATAATACAATTACCTCATAAAGCGAAAAGAGATTTTCCTTATAGAGTTATATCAAC
Source organism: Timema shepardi (assembly GCA_902151425.1). Taxonomy (NCBI): domain Eukaryota; kingdom Metazoa; phylum Arthropoda; class Insecta; order Phasmatodea; family Timematidae; genus Timema; species Timema shepardi. The sequence continues at coordinate 158,204 of CABFVX010000666.1, forward strand.
ACCTATAAGAAATAAAGTTTTCCTTTAGTATTTTTATGTTAATTTATATTAGTCATGCAAATATTAACATGTTGAAACAGAGCCCTAATAAGGACTAAGAGGTTTACTAAGCAGTCAATAAAAATAATCAACCAATCTAAAGAGGCACCCAGACTATCAAGCCAAACCAAGTAGCGAGCGTGAAAATGGGCTGTAGGGTGTCCATTATGCATTCGGCAGAATGCTCACAGCAACGCAATAAATGTTGGTAATTCAAGAAAACATCAAAGGATACTACAAGGCTCAGCTCATAACTCATAACTCTGAACCACATCCCAAACCATGCACATGAAACTTAAAATTTGTGTTTATTTGTTATTAAAAGATGGTCAAAATAGTAGCGGAGGAGTAGTATTTTTGTACTTTAGGCCTGATAAAATTGATTAGATGCTCAAAATTACATTCTCACATTCAAACATTATTTACCATTAGTTTCTTTAAATTTAAGGTCGCGAAGCAAACTATTTTTGTTGTATTCCGCTCGCCCTGTGAACAATTGAGTTTTCCACCATCTTATAGCTTGTCTTTCTTTGTTTGTTGCTAAGTGTAAATAAATATAAGCCGTGGCAGATAATTTTAATTTTTCACTGTCAATTGTGTGTGTGTCATTCACTGAAACAAAATATGGCTCACAGGAAGGTTAGAGGTTCAACTTCCAGGAAAAAATAGTTTACACTTAGAGACAGAGCTTGACCTGATAGTATGGACGCAGCTTAAGCTAAGTAGTTTTGCCTCAGCTTGGACGTGTCAGTACAGAAAAAACTCCTGTAGTGTACATTACAAATTCAAGCGCTCACCTCCTCGCCCACTGACCTGCCCGCACCACCCCACTGCCGTGGACTAGTATCAGGAGCTTATCAGTGTTACTGAAGATGTCCACAGAGACAAACACATGAGTGCGAGCCTCAGCCTTGGTATCTATTGGTACAGGAAGTTTGTAGAGGTTCGTTTCTGTTTCCAAGAGCTCATACACATGTTCATTTAGAACCTGCACAAATGATATGACAAAGATAATATATATTCAAAATCACTTATAATTAATGATGCAGACAGTGTTGTTGCAGCAATGGGAAACCACACCAGTTTTGTGTCAGCTTTCATTAACTATACTTAGGTACAAGTGTATAAAGATTAAAAAGACGTATAAAACCAATGTAACCTGCTTCAGTAGCCACATGATCTAAGACATCACTCTCATGCTATTCTATACTTCCAATGACAGTGAGATTGAGGCTTGAATCCTGGTCGGTTGTACTTAGGTTAAAAAAAGGTTTTCCACTCTCTTCCATGCAAATGATGATACATATGTTTATAACCTGAACAGGTAATAGGACACAGTGCTTAAAAAATAACTATAAATAAAATGTAAAGATAGGACAGTCAAATCCTTAATATATAATTATATTTATATATATAATATATAAACTTGTAGGCCCACTTATTTTGTGATTTTGTTTATTTAATTCTTAGTCGTAGTTAAATATTTTGTGTTCTTACATTTATAAAACATACATCATCATACATATCATACATATTATATATATATGAAGTACAAATTCGAAAACCTTGATTTGAAACTGTTTTACAAATGTAAGAACACAAAATATTTAACTACGACTAAAAAATAAATAAACAAAATCACAAAATAAGTGGGCCTACAAGTTATATATATAAATATGTATGAAGTACAAATTCGAAAACCTTGATTTGAAACTGTTTTATAAATGTAAGAACACAAAATATTTAACTACGACTAAAAAATAAATAAACAAAATCACAAAATAAGTGGGCCTACAAGTTTATATGAAAATAAATTGACTCCCTCATAAAAGTCTTCTCCATACAATAATATAATTATAAAATTATATATTCACTATCAACAAATTTATAAAATAACAAAACTTTTTATGCAATAAATGCTAATTGTTCAAACAAATCATGTGTTTAGTTTAAATTAAATCACTCGTGTAATAATTTAGGTGAATATTAATCTAATCAAACAAAATATTTGAAACAACTAGGGAAAGTTCAGGAAGAAACGAACATGAGCTTACCTACCTCACCCAATGCCTCGTAGTGTCTTTGGTTGTAATCTTGGTCATCTTTGACAACAAACTGAAATGGTTCCTCTCCTGGTTCTCCTGTATCTGGGTCAAGTTTCCTCAATTTACCATCTGTATAAACATACACAAACACTTATATATTTATATTTGTTTATTTGAAGTATTTAATGTTCACTTTATTAACCGACTGATTATATCAGCACAAGAAAATTTCTATGAGCGAGAGCACCTTCCAATTTTGCTGGGAAAGGTATTTTAAAATATCTTCCAGGGTTCTTTTACATGCCACAATCGACATGGAACCAACCAACAGCTTTACTTCCCCTCCAAAGGAGGTTTTGATAAGGATTTTTATCTCTCAAGAAAAATCCGTTGATCCAGGCTGGGTTTGAACCCATGAACATTGGGGCCACCTGAAGCGAACACTTTGCTTTTCTTTTTTTTCTTTTTTATTACCAATCTAATTTGGCCTGGCATCTTACAATTTTAAATCCAGGCCTTATATACAGAGTATCACAAGCATTTCCTATTATTGTACAGTATCCAATTTTATTTAACCTAAACAGGTTTTGGCTCCTATAGTACCTATCTCCGAGATACAGTTTCATTCACCAGTTGGTCTGCCCCGGGTAACACTTTACTCCAATATCCCTGAGGTCAACCAACCACTTACATTTTACAGTAATATTTTATTAACCAAATTATAAAGGTAGGAAACACCACGTTTGCCATATTTTTAAATTAAAGATTTATGGAGATGATGAAATACATTCAAGTTCATGAATAGGTCTGATTATCAAGTTGGTCGTAAAAACACCAGATGAACAGTGATTTCAGAATTTGATGGATCTTGAAGGAATTGCTTCTGAATTGATTATCATGAATGAAAATCCCTTCATGGGTGGAAATGTATAATAGAAGATTACTACACTATCATGAAACTGGACATGGAACTACCTTAAAAATGCTATATCAAACATATGTTATCATTATGGTTGAAATTGGGTTATGCTGCAACATAATAATGAAATGCAATTAAATAATATTTTCTAAATTTCATTCCAGAGTTCAAGTGTTCCAATTTTATATCTCGGCTACGGTATAAAACAATTTGATCCATGATAAAATCCTTTCAAATTAAAGTTGAGCTATATTTTGCAACTTCTAGTTCTCCTTTATTCATGGAATCACTCACCTTTTCCAGAAAGGTGAGTCAATTAATCATTTTATTTTCAGTGATTTATTTGATCACGTTATTATGAGAGTTATGCTTTATTACCTTTAAAAGGTACAACAGTTTATCAAAGACATTGAAATAAAAATCCTAGCTTAAAGCCATGAAAGATATATTGAGTTCATAGTTACAGACTAAAAAACATTTCGTACATAAAGTTTCAAATACCTTCTAGAATCTAAAGGAACGTGTCTTCTAATTAACCAATTTGCTTAGATATCTCAAATAGGCCTACTTAAAATATGAAGAGCGGAAAAGAATATTTGGCATTAATCTGCTCTTAGGTGATTAAAAAGTAAGATTTACATTTTCACTGTACTTAAATAACATGATATAGATAACAGCTCTGAATCAATCATTAAAATGTGTTTGAATTTGTACTTGTATGCTCTTCCCCAAGCCAATCTACTTATGAGAATCAATAAAAACAAATTTAAAATTGTATTTACCTTGTTAAAAAAAGTCTCCAAACAATGAACACGAAAACTTGAATAAAAATCTATGCACTTTAAAACAAAACTTAATGACTATTGGTTGTTCTTAGTTGACATTGTAAAGCAGCATATCAGGTCAATATACTAGTTATAAAAGTGTGTGAATTGGTAGATTAATCAAGAAGCACATAAAGTCTATTATGCCGGGATCACACTCAACTTAACATTCACTTTATCTAACGGAACATAAAAGTTATCCTAGTGTAGTGTTTTTAAATGGAAGCCTATCAAGGGTATAGCCAGGGGCAGCCCAAAGGTTTTGTATGCCCTAGGTGAGACATAGAATTTGTGCCCCAGTTGTATTCTGTACCATCCGTAATCTTACCTATCAACAGGCTTAACTATTCCCACCCATTCATGATTCATATCATCTGCTTGCTGTACATATATTATTATTATGTTTTTAATGTACTAATAACAATACAGTGTGTGTATAACCTGAATAGATAGTAAGACATGGTGCTAAGAAAAACAATACAGTACATGAATATGACATGGAACATTTTCACAAAATAAACTTTTATCATCCTTCATTAGTCCTCTTCCCCTGGTTCTCAAATTCATAGGCACGGAAGGGGTTACAATTTTCTATTTAATTATCTGAAATAAATATCTTATAGGGAAGGGATCACAAGTCACAAAAACACAAACAAGAATTTTTTAAAAAGAAATTGTCTACATTAACACAATTGGTGAATTTTTACTTACTCTAAATATTTCTCTTAAAAATTTACTTTCCTTGACTTTGCCCTTGCAAATTTTTTCATAAGTTATTTTAAATCCATATTACACACTATTTTTTCTTCAAGAGAAATATTACTGTAGCCAGCCCAGATAGTTGTTGCTTATTGTTGAACGTAGACAGTGGCGGCTCATTTATAGGCACTGCGGAACTGGAGCACCCCCTATTTCCACTTGATATTATCAATAACATTTAATATAATCAATCGTTTTTTCTTTGATTCTTTCTTTATTTTTGTAGTACAATATATATTCCTTAAGCTTAATGTGAGTACTTCAGTTGCCATCCCCCAGTTTATGAAAAGGATACAAAAATCTTTGTATGGAACTGTGCGCTTCACAGTGCCAGTGACGTGGTGTTTGACTGTTGTGCGCATGTGCACATAGGAGAGGGATGGGAAGGAAGGTGGGACTGACAGGTAGAGAGAGAGCAATGTTGCTCTCGCAGTGCTGGCTCTGGCGTGATGGTGGAAGGAAGTTTTTTTTACTCAGCGTGTGTTGTTCTTAAAATCCGTGTACCATATTCTTTAATGTGATAAAGTGTAGAAGTGTGTAGAATTATATTATTACTCTGCTTCCAGCTATTCTGTTTGATTCATTTTTTTTCGGTTCTTTTATTTAACAGAAATACTAAATGTGCTTGCAGTACTTTCAATGGAGAAACATTTCCTCAATTGTCATCCAGAGATCAAGGAAAAAATTATTGAACTTTTTGCACAAATCAAAACAAGAAGAATGGATTTCATTTTTAAATGAATAGATCAAGCTTGAACTGTAACAATTTAAGTTTAGGTAAGTAAAAGATGTGGGTTTTTTTTTGTTAAGATTTTATCAAGTTCCTGAATAAATGTTCTATTTATACATGTTTTTTTTACTTTCACACAGTTTTAAAAAACAAAGGCTAAAATTTTTCTGGAACAGCACCCCCACTAATTTTAGCTACAGGCCGCCACTGATCGTAGATAAGTTTTACATTTAGAAAAATCTCTCTCACCACTTGCGACATTAACTGGCAGAGTTGGATGAATTCTAAGATCAATTACAATGCTAAGCACAGAGTCTTTTAATTTAGTTGAAAAAATTAATGCAATAATGCCTTTTGGAGAACTCCCTACTGTAATTTTCACTGAGCATGCTTTCAACCCATCTGTTAATCCTTACACATAGGGTTTATATCAGAATTCCCATTGTATATGAGAGCTGAAGCCTATTTTTTACAATGTTCGAGCACCTAGCGATATGGTTCTGTTGACAATTCAGCGATATCATACACGAAGACAACTCTCACTAACATAGGTAACAAACAACCTATGTACAAAGTATTCCATGATTATTCTCCCAAAGTTTTTTAAAACTACTAAATCTAACAAGCATTTACAATGCACATGTTTACTTTCTATAGGTTTACAACATACTGATTAACTGGCTGCAACTTTTGTTTAGTTTGTCACAACTTACAAGAACCTGCTTTATGCATGTCTATGCCTGTCAGAGCATGCTCTTCATGACTGCCTCGCTATAGGCTGTACCAGAAAAACACAAAATCGTTACTAAGTTGCCCCTGCATTAGAAGAAATAAGCTATATTAAAGGCGAATATTGATTAACAAAAACACAAAAGTATGTAGGCCTATTGAAGCATAAACTGATTTCTATAGGCTAGTATATTTCTTCTTATGTAGGGTCTACTTAGTAACAATTTTGTGTTTTTCTGGTACAGCCTAGCAAGGCAGTCATGAAGAGCATACTCTGACAGGCATAGACATGCTGATTTATATTATAACTGAAAAGAGTAGGAGTGTAATAGTTTATTTTATAGTGGGCTGATATCCTGGAAAATAATAAATTGAATATTACCTAAGAGAAAATTTTATAGTGGGCCTATATCCTGGAAAATAGTAAATTGAATATACCTAGTGTAAGAAACAATTTTTTTAAGAAAAGTTGCACTGTGATAAAGAGAATAAATGTAGGCCTATATAGCCTAAATTTATTAATTTCTCATCTATTTTCAATTAACTTTACCATTATAAAATTAATCACCAAATATAATAGAATGAGACCATTTTAAGCATATATTATCATATGTTTTCATATTGTAATTTTTAGAGATACTTTACAGCCTGTAACATGAACATCAGTGTGAACTCTAAAATGAGATTCCCAGGGTTTATTTACTTGACATATCCACAGCTAAATTTTTTTTTGCAGAACCCTGTTTCAAGACATGCGACCTTGAAATTCACAAATTTGGGAAATTTTCCAATTTCGGGGCTGGAAATCAGCTGGGCGGGTTTAAAATATATTATTTATTTCACCACGGCAAGAAACCCTTAATCATAGTTCTTGTAAAAAAATTATATCCTGTGGTTTCAAGCCCTTTTGATTTTATAGAGCTCTTTAAAGTTGGCTAAATTGTTCATTTTGATGACTAAATTTAAGCCCATTAAAATCCCAGTTACCAAAGTCTTATATTAAATAACTTATATACACATTTTCTGAAAGGCCAGGAGCTATAATTTTAGGCAATTAAAACCAGAACTTTCTATCGTTAATAGAAAACAGACCTCAGTCTTATTCATAGCCTTTGCAAAGACTCATGTTTGCTTGCCTCAGCAAAAATAGATGTGTGTGAATTTGAAATGACAGCAGATAAAAATATAATTAAAATAGTTTTGAGCAGGTCACTAATGAGGCCATCTGTGGTGAGGATATAAGAAATTAATTAGATTGTCAAGGAACCATTTAATATAAAATTGAGTGATTTCACATAGAAGGACTCCACCACATTCAACTACCTGCTCAGAGTATAAGAATATGTACTAATTATGCTAATGAGTTAGGGATGAGGATGTGTACCTCCATCTGCATGAGGGAGAGTGAAAAACCATTATGAAAAAACTACCCTCAGTTCACTCGACCAGGATTCAAACCCTGATCTCCCTGTCGTCGGCAATCTAATCTAACAAAAGTGTGACGCCTTAGACAAAGTGGCCATCAAATCAGGTTGTTCTCTTTTTAATATATGTTAAGTGGGGTTTTTGGTGTAGTTCTCTTTTAGCACCCTTTCATCAAGTTCTCCAGCATGTTAAGTTAAAAAGTTATTGGTTGAAACTGTGTAATAAAAAGGAAGACGGTCAGTGTCAAATGCTAGGTTAGATAGTTCTGAAACAAAGTCATGGTGAAGCTTATTTCAAATAAATATGCTGTTATGTGAAATTGTAAGTATATATAATGTTATCATTTTTATTCAACACTTCTTTGATAAATATACAATTGTTCTGTATGATCATGACTTTACTTTCGACATTGCTTATGTCCTTAGTTTTCAATCTCTTCTTCAGAGTTATTGAAACACATCTACTCGAGATGAATATATGACAGAGAGTGGCGCTGACTCCAAGAACAAACCTCAACCCCGAACACGCGAGAATTCAAGAAACTTAATTAAAACACATGGCCAAGATTAGGCCATCTGTTTTTACAGTTGGTGAGGCGCGGAAGTTTAAATTCAAGCCAATATAACAGCTCGCAGTACAATACAATGCATATTATATAAAACTTAAATTAGCCACAAAACAAAGGACAATAGTCTCTGAAGATTACATAATATAATATAAAAGTTACAATAAGTTATATTAGGTTACACCCACTATTAACAGTGTTTGAGTTTACATTGGACAAGGAAATAATGTCCTTTTAAATGGTTTCAAAATAAGTACCTTTGGCTTAATTTTACCAATTATTTTATTTAAAAATATCTCAATTTTCTCTTTCAGAGTACTGCTAATAGCATTTGTTTCAAAAGTTTTACCTAAAAACTATCTTGTCCATATTTGTTGACCAAATATGTTTCTAAATTTTCATTTTACTTTGCCTCTTATGTGGTACATTTTAGTATAATAGGCCTATTCTCACCTTCATTGAACCCATAACCAAACTCTTTTAATGTTTTTGGAAATATTTCTTCACGCTTTTTCAATGACATGACAAAAAACTTGCTAAAATCTGAAAAATAACAATGTATCTCCGAATTGTTATACTTAAAAACTATAAATAAAGTAGTTTTAATTTATGAATCTCATATTTAACTTTTCAAATGTTTAGCAAAAATATTCTTGAAGTGGAAGTGAGAAAGGAAATAAATAATGGGGAAGAAAATAGCCTGTTATTCCCCTTTGATTTCTAGTATCACGTCATGTGCTGTTATTATCATTTTTATTATTACTAATTTTACAATAAAATAAAAAAGTAGATTCCAGTGGAGATGTCTATTAGGTAACTAATAGAAAATTAAAAAAAATTGGGAACATATATAATTATCTAGCTTAAATAATCACAACGCGTACAAAAATAACAAATCAAAGAACATAAAATATTTAGTTTTGACACTTTTATATAGATTTTCATCAGTAATTAAAATGAACACAAAAAAATGTAAACAAAACCATCAATTTACAGCATAGCCAACACTTAAAATTATCTATGGTTCAATAAGCCTGAACTTGTGCAGCTGAGCACTAAGATTTGATATGTTAACTTAACTTTAGTTCTAGTGATCAGACCTTGAAGCCAAATGGCATTAGTGTCGTTGCGGAATAGCGCACACACAATTTAAATTTTGAAGAGAAGGTTGAACATCCAAGTCTACATTTTACTGCTAGACAGTAATTATTTTATCCAGAATGTGTTAACTAGTGAATAAAAATAATAGCTCACAACAAATGATAACATACAAATTACAATTAATCATTTGCTCATCAATTTAGGATAATTTAAATTTTAAATACTATATTATAAATCACATGGTAATTATTTGTTTGGTAAAATTTGATCATATAAACATGGCTATAAATTATCATTTAAATTGGTGTATTAAGGGACTAAGGCATCAATCAGTCTTACTATCTAGCTCATAGCATCTGAGGGGATTTTTGATTTAATTCTGATGAGTATTATTTAGGGTAATTTGTCTGAATACGAAAATTAGAGTCTTTCCTTCAATAAAGGGATAAGGCAGAATGCAAGAATGAAACAAGCAAACGTGAAGAGTGAATGAGAAGTGTGATTTTTGAGTGGATTAAAAAAAATATTAATTCACAATCGAAAGTGTGAGTGGTGTTAGTTAGCTATCTTAGAGGGTACGTTCTTTCAAAAGGCTCAATACCGAGGCAAATCAATACCACTCACCATTCACTTTTACTTATTTCGTTCTTGCATACAGGCTATAAAGTTTCAATATCGTTTTATTATTCAAAAAATGAGATTTAGACGTAGTACTTAGGTACTTCCGTCTTTATAGTGGTCCCAGGGTTGTTTCCCGCCTTCAAGTAAACATTTTTCAAATACTATAATTAACCTATTTAAGCGCCAAGACAATTATTGGTAGTACCTATCATCCCTAAATGTTATTTAATTAAATTACTGTAGTAATATTACTTGCAGAAACATATCGATTGTTACTACCAAGCGGTAGTGCAGTCATATTAAGAAAGCTTAACACGTCAAGATGTGAGCATTTTCAGTTCTCTATAAATAATCTAATACCTTTGTGGTAAATGCCATTAAAAAAACTAAACAAATTGTTATGAATGAGAGGAAATGTGTTGTGGAGTGATTGGCTAGACTGGGATATACGACGGAGTCGTGCAGGTCACAGTGGGTGTGGACAGATGTTATTCTGTAAAGTGAAGTTGAACGGTATTCGTTAATGAGTATACAATTAAAATATATCAGTTTTACATGCTTGTATCATGTATAACATAGTCTCTAGTAATAGTCTAGAATATAACACAAATAGTGTTATTGTTTTAATGTGATGTTGTCAAATACTTTCGAACGCAAATAATATAATTTTAGTTTCTATTGATTCTCCATATTTCCTTAACTAACAAAAATAAATGAAATATTTATGGGTAAGGTTTTTGAGCATCGTCCCCTTCTTACTTAACCTTTCATGTGCAAATAAATGTCCTTCGTCTGGATTTTAATTCTAGTGAGATGTTGTCTGAATATTACAAAATCAAACTTTATTAAATAGGCCTAGATATGATTATAGTATTATTTGATATGCCGTTTACTTGCAAGTATAAATGGTATTAGAAATTTCTTAATGATTTGCTGTTTTGAGAAAATACAGTGTTTTACTTTTATCAGTTCTAGAGCACCACCCCCAATTAAAAATAGAGTTTTTTTTCCTTTGGTATATAAATAATGTCTAAAGTTAAGGAAGTAGAAAAATCACTGTTATAACTTATAAATAATCTTTTTTTTAATAAATAAATAACTCCATTGAACTCTCTTGTCTCCAACTAATATCTTCTATACTCACTACAAATATCATTAATATCGGATTATCAATAATATCTTTCAAGAACAAAATCAAAATAAATTAATTGATTTAATAAATATCAAAATCAACTTTGTTTTCTAAATTTATATATATATATAAAACTTTATTTTTAAAGAATCAGCAATATGCTACAAACAAACCAATAATTCCTATAAAATTGGTCACTATGGCAATATTTAATTATTTAATATATTACTGCCTGGAAATATAATGCATACACATTTACTTTTTCCTTATTAGTATTTATTACAATAAAATGTCCTGAAATACCCAACAAGGTTGTATAGAATCTATTTCAATGTGCTATCACTGTCCACCATTAAATCAAATTGTTAAATTTAATTTGTAAGATCTTCACCTAGAGCTCCTCTCAAGGAGATCAAATATTTTGATTGTTAACTTATAAATAATTACTTTGTAACGTTGATATTATAATTGTAAAGTATTGTATTGTAAACTTAAATTGTAATTGTAAAACCGCTCAAAATGAACTAAAAAATCATAAAATGTTCATCTCAACAATTAAATCTGCTTGGTTATATAGTATATTCTATGGCATGGCTATTCAGGAACACGAAAATTCACCACCGCTCTTATAAAAGTACGCCATCTATCCCCATAGTGAGCTAGTTCTATCCAGTCCACCTTATTTAACCCTATATTTTCAGGTCCATCCTAATTTTATCCTACAATCTGCTTCTAGTTCTTCCCAATGGTCTTAAATCATTGGGTTTGCCAGTCAGTAACCTGAACAAAGTTATAGAATCTCCCCCTCTCGCTGCCCACCATAAGCTACGAAACTTGATTATCCTAACAATGCTAGTTCATAGTTATGCCATAAATATATTATTTTTATGTCTTTAATAAAGTTTTTATGTTAGTCTCATAGATAAAAGTATGAGCATAAGTCTGTACTCTAAATGATCATAATGGTCAAGAGATTCTATTGATAATCATTAAGTTATTTTCTGACCCTGAGAAGCTCCATAAGAATGTATTAGGTACCATTTAACTTTTATTTGTGGAGGTATGGTGGTTTGATTACTTTCCATAAGTGTGCACAATAGCAAAGAACTAATAATACGCCAGAATAGTAAAAACTCCAAATCTAGGGCCTAAGGAATGTGCAAAACCATGTATATTCCATTCATGGTAGGAATTGACTTCTGAAAGGCCTTTTTCCCTACCATAAATCTACTATATAGTAGGATATTGGTAGGAAAAAATACCTTTCAGAGAGTAATTCCTACCGTGAATGGAATATATCGTCCATTCAAATATAATTTGATCGACTTTTACATGTTCACTATCAAACCGCACCGACAGCATTGTAACGTTATTTTTTCTAAAAAGGACTTATAGTATTGATTTAAAAAGACGGTTGATTTAGTCTTTCAAATACTGAATTCCGTTGTCAGATTTAGAGTTTTGTTTTATTACTATCAGATAATTCAGATTGCACAACTCCTAAAGTTTCGGGTATTAAATATGTATCTACAAATTAAATGTATATGGAATCTACTTATCTGCATTTCACTCTATGATTCTTTTTTTTTAGTTGAGGTTTATTTCTTAAATAAACGACCAATCACCATACACCTTATTTTAATTATTATTTTTTGTCGATGATTTTAGCGCTATCTGCTCTGGAGAGTGGTTGTTTTGGAATTATTAGGATCTTATTATTATTTTTGTTCTTGAACGCTTATACCATCTGGTTGTCATATGAAGAACTATTTTTCTCTGGTGGGAGAAAGAGGAGTTATTATAAGACCATGTTTACTTGCAGCTGGATTTTTGGCGCGAAATTTAAAATTAATCTAACAGATGGTTGTTGTTTATTTGTCAAATTGAAATATTAAGGTATTTTAGAATAGTTGTTTTTATTTTTCAATGTTTTAAAAGTAAATTGTTTTGTTATGTATGCAATCTCATAAACTTTTATTCATATACGCCGAAAAGGGTTTTAAAAAGAAAACACAATTTTTATTTAGATGAGTTGGTTTTGTTTTTTTGTTTGTTGTCTCAAAATTGTTTTGGAAAGCGTAAGTAAGGATCCGATTTGGGGATCATTTCAGGATTCATTTTTATAGTTCATTGTAACTTATATTAGTAAAAATGTTACTAAGAGTAAGGTATAACCTTTAAAGAACGTCGAGGTAGAGTTTACTGGGAAGATTTTTAAATATAAGGACCTAGAAATATAATTGTTATCCAGGGTCGTAGGTCACCATTCTCAATAGATCGGACATTTTTGGATGAGATCAATTTCAGCTTTCATAATCCTGTTCAGTTCCAATAATTGAATAGAATACCTAAAAATATTAAAGAGGGAAACATATAAAGCTATTCCAGAATAATTTTAGGTGATTATTTTATTACCTAATTACGTTAAGACGCTCACCTTAAAAATTCCACATTTCTTTTGAGACAGTTTCAAATAACATATAATTAAATGCTACTTTAAATATTACTGTTTGGAATCCTTCCAACATTTTTATTTATTTATTAAAGAATCATCAGGCTCCTAGAGGTTTAAATTACCTTTATGAAGTACACATATTATTTTACATGTAAACAAATTCAAAACCTGGTATTGTTTTAAAACTAGGATAACATTTCTGTGTTAAATTTTTTTTTTGTCGTCACAATTTAAGTGAAAGTTTAATATTCTCAAGTGGAGACCTGGCGGTCTAGGGGTAAGGTATCAGACTTCTATGCTGGCGGCCGGGGTTCAATCCCCGGTCCCGGCAAAGATTTATCTGATTACCAAATCCTTCCTTCACCTCTGACAAGACATCTTGTGAATGTGAGGAATGCCAGGTCTCCACCGTGGTTCGGATTCCACGTTAAACTGTAGGTCCTTCATTTCATCTCACAATCACCCTACCATTACACATTAGCGTAAGTGCGTATAACCCGAACGGGTAGTAAGACGCGGTGCTAATAATAATATTCTCAAGTGTTGCTTAGCAATACTTTTATTAATTTTATAGCTTAAAAGTAACTCATGCCTTACTAGTTAGGGTTTATTTAAGGATATAATTTACAACAATAATTATAACCACTCTTAAAATGCAATTGTGGCATATTTTATTTATTGTATTAATGTATTGTAACATGTGTGACATGTTACAAATGGAAACACATTAGATATAATACTCACACAATCACCTCCAGAAGACTCCACCCGTGCTTCCCGCTTACACTTTTCCGTTTAACTGACCAGAGTGACAAGGGGTAAGCGTTGCGTCTCATTCCTGATGACGTCACCAGTTCAGTGCAATGAAGCCCCAAGATCCGTTTGTAAAAGTTTGGAGACTTCTAGTGTTCTCCTCTACTAGAACCATCTAGGCTTGTACCAGGTGTTCCATCGGGGCAACGCAAGTGCCATATTGCCCTTCCCTCATCCCTCACCGCCAACCTCAGCGTTCTTCTCGATCCATCTCAAGGATCCCGTGGTGATTTTTTAAACTATATATTTACATGTTTCATCCGTATTGTTACTCACTATACCACTGGCTTCAGCATAGGTAAATAGTACTATCTACGACAGATTTGTTCTGCATATATTAAAAATTCTCTTTCGGCTTAAATCTTTATTCACATATTTTACAAAATTATCTTTTTGACTTAAATATTTATTAAATTGTTGGTCGCAAATATACGATGGATTCTTGTCATCGTGTTTATTTTTATGAAGCCATTTTGATAACTTAAAATTTAATTTGATTTTTTTGTCACTCGATGGCGTTACGTTTAGTTGTTTAAAGAACGTGTTTAATAACGTTGTATCCAACTACTAATCTATACGTTCGCCGAAAATAGAGAACAGAATCTGCTTGATTGGCTCAGCAACTCACAGACTGTATATTGATCCATTATGTATTGCAACGCAAACTTGAACAGCTGATTACTTAAAAATCGAAATAAATACTCTTACATTAGTACAACACACACATTTAAATATTATGTATAAATTTTGCATTATTAGACTGTAGAACATGTTATTATAAATAAAATATTAGCATGTACACAATAAGAAAATAGTCTATGGTCGTGTCTAAATAGTTTGTCCCCTACGCACGTGTGCACTTTACTGCACGCTTTAATATAACACGTATCTGGTGCCCCTAAGTACATAAAGTGCATGATAGTTTTCGGACAGCAAGGTACATCTAGAGCCATCTGGTGGCTAATTCTGAAACATGCGTGTCCATGATAACGATATTGAATTTTGATAGGGTTTTGTCTATTCTACCATTATGCGTATTCACATTTTAGAAAACATTCTAAACAAGTTGAAAGTAAGGAGTGGATTGGAATTAGAATTTAAGACTTAGATATATTGAACAAAAATATATAGAAAAAATTGATTAATAAATTGGTTAAGTTAATTGGTGGAATAAATTGAATTTGCAGATCAAAATGTATAATTAGGTTTAACTTATGGTATTAACATATTGTCAAATTATATTATTATTATTATTATTATTATTAGCACCGCGTCTTACTACCCGTTCGGGTTATACGCACTTACACTAATGTGTAATGGTAGGATGATTATGAGATGAAATGGAGGACCTACAGTTTAACGTGGAATCCGAACCACGGTGGAGGCCTGGGTCAAATTATAAACATTACATATATAATATATTAATTCATCATCAATTTGGCAATACATTAGGTAATGATAAGACTAAAATACATGAAAACACGTTAAAAAAACGGTAGTAAAACCTATAGATGACAAAACAATGATTAAGTTACAGGTAAGTTGAGAATTCAAATTATAAAATTGTATTAAAAAGTTGACATCTGCAAATTTGTTATAATAAATGACATCTCGCCTTCGTATCAAAACATTTATGTCCTTCACAACGACTTTTTTCCATTATAATTTGACAATATGTTAATACCATAAACTAAACCTAAGTATACATTTGGATCTGCAAATTCAATTTATTCCATCAATTAACTTACCTATCCATTAATCAATTCTTCCTTTATATTTTTATTCAATATATATAAGTCTTAAATCCTATTTATGCGTATTCTTTAGAGACCATACACTTTAAAATTAATATACTTCACTATACAAAGGAAACGCTTCTCAGGTGCGCGCAAAACGCAGGACTACAAAAAAGTCTACATATTTAAACCACTCTACCTAGCAATATATAAGTCAATGGTTATTTTCACGTAACTAATCTTCCATCAATAAAATTGTATTCTTAATTATTCATAAACTATCTACTAGCTATAGTTTCACTAAATATATTTTTTGAACTAAAAATATATTTCCATTAAAACAATTTTTTTTCTACTTAGAATCTTTAACATTCATGTAAATTACATTATACATGTAAACTAACAAATTGCACAGCAGATTTCTTTTTTTATATGAGAGTTTATATCTATGTATTTAATTTAAAACGCTATTTTAACAAAAGTGCGTGATAAGGGGCCCATCGTAACTGCCTTTTAGTAAAGTGCTTTGTAAGGGGTGCATCAGCACACTTTAAGAGAATTAGGACACAATCAAAAATGACTTCTAACTTTAAGCCTACGCCATTGCAATTTTAAAGCCAGTATTATGCACAAGTGCATAGTGCACAGACTGTTCGGACACGGCCAAGAGGAATAATAAGCTCCAAGAAAATATGAAGTACAATGCTGTAAGTGTCCAAATGTATCGTTACTTACCCTTCACTCTAATATGTAGTAACGATAACTATTACAAAGTAAATGCATAACAAAGTAGAGACTGGGAAATATTTCATAAGAGCAAGAGAAATAATTAGGTAACAATAATAGATTTATTATAAAAAATCATAAAATGATGATAAAGGGTTACAATTGATAAACGAGATTAAATGCAGGACCAAAGAATAATAAACAGTAATAAATGTCCATTAAATTGGTTAGGGAAAACATGTAACTCTTAGAAGTATGAAGGAAAACATTAAGTTTTAAACTGACAAATATGATAGGATTTAACAACTCCAAAAATATAGGAACTTCCCGTAGCACGGGAGGATACGCGTCCAAGACGACACGGTAATAGTCAAATGGAAGTTAAGTTGATAGAGAATATTGGATTCCAAAACAGCCGGACTGGCGCCAGACCACCACCAAAAGGGTATAAACAGAAAACATGGTGAATTAATTACTAATAAAAATATAACTGCAAATCCTATAGTTTTAGAGCTACTAAGCTAAATGTCGGCCAAGCTAGATAGTTTGATTTGAAATTAAGAAAGGTATCATAGACATACTAGATAATAAATGGTAAGAGGATGGTCTGTCAATTATATTAGCAGATGGTTAACTATCAAATGTCAACACAAAATTGTACTATGGTCGGTCCTTTCCCAGTGGGCACTGCCAGAGCATTCAATAGTATATTTATACCACTACCCACTCCCTAGGGTATACATCAAATCTAGTACACAATAACTTTAAATACTTGGACTAATGAGGTGCCAACAAGGGTCAAATGAAAATACAATCTGTGCGGGCCACTATACAACACTAGCCGTGTTCCGCAATTTGCACACCCAAAATAGTAACACAGAAAAAGGGGTGCCAACAAGAATGCTGTGAGATACTGACCTAGCTAGGTCCTCAAATAAAGGAGTTAGACAACCTGCTTGTAGTCATACAAAAATTCGAACAAGTGAGCATGACGTCTACGGCGTCATGGATATTGTTAAGTCATAAGGACTTAAAACGGAATAATGAACTTACAGAGAAGAGGAACCTTAAAGCAAGGTCCTTATTACATATAGAGTTCAAAGCCCCTGTATTTAAGCTATGTTATATGGACACAGGGAAAATATATAGTCAAATTATCTGACTAAAGAAACTAAGTCAGATTGACACAAAACAAAATTTAGTCCTTCTGACTAAAACCACAAGTCTGAAGGACTTAGAAAACATTATAGCTGCTTCGACAAACAGAAACACAATTAGTCTCGTTGACTACTGCACAGTGGCGGCTCGTAGCTAAAATTGGGGGTGCTGCTCCAGAAAACGTTTATCCTTTGTTTTAAAATTGCGTAAAAGGAAAAAAAAACATGTATAGAAAGAAAATGTATTCAGGAACTTGATAAAATCTTAACAAAAAGAAAAAATGTATTTTTTACTTACCTTAACTTAAATTGTTACAGTTCAAGCTTGATCTATTCATTTAAAAATTAAATCCATTTTTCTTGTTTTAATTTGCGCTAAAAGTTCAATAATTTTCTCCTTGATCTCTGGATGACAATTAAGGAAGTTTTTCTCCATTGAAAGTGCTGCAAGCGCATTTAGTCTTTCCGAATTCATAGTGCTTCTTAAAAAAGTTATTCTTTTCAATGTTGAAAAACAGCTTTCTGCCTCTAATATAATCATGGGAATTGTCAAGAGGATTTTTATCAGTTTCGTAATTTCACTAAAAACATCATCTAGATTATTTTCCAAGATAAATTTCAATATCTCAATTAATTTGCAATATTCATGAATATCAGTCCTACAATAGAATACTTTTAGTTAAGTTTCAAGCTTTTCTTTGTCAATCATGGGATAAGCTTCAGTGGGCAGTAATATCTCTTTTGTGGGATGTTCATTCTTAAATCTAGTGAAGCAAATCTTGTTGAACAATTTAGCAGCTACTAAGGGTTTAGTGGAACAATATCTGTCCATTATATCAACACTTATATAGTCACACACTTCCTTAGCTTCTTCCATAAATGTATTTGAAGGATTCTCACACACACGCTGGGTAAAAAAAAAACTTCCTTCCACCATTACGCCAGAGCCGGCACTGCGAAGGCAACAGTTCTCTCTCTACCTGGCAGTCCTGCCTTCCTCCCCGCCCCCTCAAAAACCACGTCGCCGGCACTGTGAAGCGCACAGTGCCATACAAAGATTTTTGTAACTTTTTCATAAACTGGGGGATGGCTACTGAAGTACTGACATTAAGCTTAAGGAATATATATTCTACTACAAAAATAAAGAGAGAATTAAAGAAAAAAGGACTCATGATATTAAATGTTATCGATAATGTCAACTGGAAATAAGGGGTGATACAGATCCGCAGTGCTTATACACGAGCCGCCACTGCTACTGCAACAAGTATGAAGGACTTAGAAAACATTTTAGCCGCTTCGACTAATTAAACTAAGTCAGAATGACACAGAAACAAAATTTAGTCACTCTGACTAAAACAGCAAGTCTTAAGGACTAATAATACATTATAGCCGCTTAGACTAACAGAAACTAAGTCAGAAGGACACAGAAACAAAACTTAGTCACTCTGACTTAAACAACAAGTCTGAAGGACTTAGAAAACATATTTGCTGCTTCGACTGACAGAAACAAAATTAGTCTCCTTGACTTCTACATCAAGTCTGAAGGACTTGTATATTTGTTGAATACTTGGAACATTAGACAAGATTCCCTCGGCGTCGAGGTGGTGAGACCCACGACTCAAACATCAAGACCACCAGTTTCTTCTTCAGGTGCTGGAGCAGAGGCTCCTCCTTCGAGGATATAATACGATGAACTACAATAGAATGAACCTAGGGGTCACCCGTTGTATACTTTTTTTTACTCTAAATAGGATCAAATAGGGAAAAGGAAGGAAGGGGGAGGTGGGAATAGTGGAGAAAGAGTTGCCAAAGAAGTCCGCTAGGGCAGCAGTGCTCGTAGCTCGAGGCATTGGACCAACGACAGTCAGGTCCTTCATCAACATCGAGTGTTCAAGGGTTCACTGCCACGCCTTCGCTTCCGCCATACTTGCAGAATAGTTTGTTGAAGCATGATGTTTTCATCCGGGAGCATCTACTTAAAGTAAGTAGAACACAAATTATATTATTGCAGAATATCTCAGTTTTAATTCTCTTCTTTGGATTCCTTTATTTCAGTTTAGTATTTGTGCAGATTACGGTTTGTAGATGTCATTTTACTTGAGTGACATGCTACACGAATTCAGTTAAAACTTTAGGTAAGGTTCAGAAGTCTTGGGAAAGGGAGCTTTCGTTATAACGCTGAGCAGTTCCTGGGATAAATTTATTTGGTTATTAAAAACATCTACCTACCTAAGGTAATAAATGGGGTTGGTAGTTGGCACCCAATTACATAAAAAAATTATTTATATTAAATTATTCATCTCAATAAAAGGAATAAAAACAATAATAAATAATATATATTACTTACCACTGCACTGATTGCAAGATCAGTATGAACTTTTACATTACCGTACTATATTTTATATAAAGCCTTGAAAATTGCGTGTCTATCATTAGGCAAAAATGTGAGATCTATTTTAATTGTCATCAATAGGGTGGACATAGGTGCAGTAGCGCCAGTTAATCATAGACATTTTCATACCCGCTGTATATATTTAGAGTGGTTATTGTTTTTTTTTTTTAAATTAGATGACTCTAAAAGCTATTTAGAGTGATCATTACTTGGATTTTTCTTTAAATATAAGACTTCTTTATAAAAGTTTTTTTTTAGAGTGGAACACCCCCAAGAATTAAAAAAAAATCTATGCCTCTACTAAGTATTTGAAGTGACCCTCATCTGGATTTATTTTAAAATGAGATTCTTTTTAATTTATTTAAAAATATATATTGTAATTAAAGTTCAATAAGTCCTTCTCCCACCAAATAATAATTATATCTTACATTAGTTTTGTGTGTGTTCCTGCCTAGTCGAAAACAATATTTAAAGCAAAATTAGAAGGGGGCATGGCTTACCCGCCTTCTGCCCCCCTTTAGGCACGCCTATGTTCAGACTAAAGCGACTTGATTAAATAAATGCCGTACTGCTAATGACAGCCTGTGTCAGTCGCAGGATAACAATTACTTCGTTAGTATTGTGTTTCTATTGCACTAAATCGTTTTGATAATGATTTAACAAAGGTACTGTACCTAACATTGGAAGACGTGTTCAACATAATAACGTTTATTTGCTACACATGTAGATCCATAGTTAGTAGGCGCTTCAAAATAAGGATAAAAATAGTTGTGACCTCGAACAGAATGTTACAAAAATATTAATACAACAGCATTTATTTTGGTTTTCATCATTTTCTATTATATATATTAGTACGTTTAAAAAGTATGCTAGTCGACCCCAGGGGTCTTGGGGTAAAGCGTTTGCTTCAGGACCCGATGTTTGTGGGATCAAACCCAGACGCGGTTGATGGATTATTCTTGAGCGATAAAATCCGTTACACATCTTCCCCCGGCGGGGAAGTAAGGACGTTGGTCCCATGTTGACTATGGCATGTAGAAAGAACCTGCAAGGTATGTGAAAATATACCTTCTGGAAAAATTGGTAGGGGCTTTGGCGTTCACTGATAGAAATTTTCGTTCTTTGATATAATCAAGCAGTTCAGAAAGTGCACGTTAACTAAATCAATAAATAATACAAGAAATACTAATGGCGTAGTATAAATTATAAAACTCATGAGGTAAGTTTTAGAAAAACCCCATTATCGATAATGGGAATTGCGAGAGCCGTGGTTGTAGCAGAGTAAATTCATTTTTGATATCAAAGATCTTCTTTTTTCTCCCCCTTTTTTATAAGTGCAATTTTTCAAGATAAAAAAATTCTGGTAGGAAGGAATCTTAAAAAAATATTTTTTTTTTTGCTTGCAGCTTTGATAACATTGACATTTATTATTAGTATTATTTTATAGGTATTAATATTATCTATGAAAAGTAACGGTAGCAGATCACATGACTTTACCTATAAATAAATGAAAAAAGATTTTAGTAACTTTTATAACTCTTATAAAAGTTCCCTCCTGTCTAAACCAGACTGTATTTTTTTTAATAAGCCTAATCCTCAGTCCCTCACTTTCTCCTCTTTATGCCCCAACATTCCATAATCTTTATACCAAATTACCATCTGTCTATTTGGGGAAAGGTGGAGTATCATAGCGGTTTTCTACATTATCTCCAGGAGTATGTTGGAGATGTTCCTTAACGTTTGCCTTCATAAAACATTTGACCATAGGTTCGCTCAGGTCTGGGGGTTGAAGCAAACATTAGCAAACGTGAGTAGATAAATAATAAACGTCCCTCGACATGATAACACAAACAAAATTTTAATAATATTTTGTATAAATAACTAAGATAAACTAATTTTTTCCATTTGTTATCTACATACTATACAAAGTTTGTACATTATAACAATTTAATTAACAATGTTAAATATGGTTGATCTTATTTATTTATTTTGAAATAAATATGTTCGTTATTTACATTTCTAATTTGACCCAAAATTGATTTAAAAAAATCGATAATCGGTTGTAAAAAAACTCAACGTAACTTAACCATTACTCCTAGAGGTCGCAAATAATTTTGTCTTATCAAAAACATCACGAATGAAAAAAGTTTAAGAACCTGTGCTGTTAACAAACTACTCCCAGACAAGTCATTCAATATACCGCAAACAGGACCAACGTACTGTGAAATTCGCAACAATTTTCCTTTAATGATGTAACAATGGGAAGGTGAATTCATTACTTCTTTTCAGCCCCTGATAATGAGATGCCTAGGCTAGAGATATTTTTTTTTCCATTGCACAGTCAGTGGCTAAAGATGCTCGATCTAGCTTAAAAAAAAATTGCATCACATCTTAGTACCCATTCGGGTTATACGTATCTAATATTAAATATATTGTTCTGATTTCCAAAATTGACATTAAAGCATATGAATAAAAAGTAATCTAAAAACAGACAGACTATTTCAGTTTTACAAACTTTGAGATGTGCTTTGCGATAATACCTAAAATACCTATAAATAAATTAGTTCTTAACCTTATTCAAGATTTTAATATAAAATCTGTTTTCATGAATAGGTACAGTACATTGAAAGTAAATTACTTGAATAAACCAACAATTTGAATATTTAATACGAGTAACTAGAAAAAATCATGTGCTGTTTTTATACACAACAATATTTTATATCTCTTTGTAATATTACGTAACCTTATTTTTATGTTGAGCTATTTTGTATTTTTTACTTAAGCCTTTTTTGATAACTATGTTAGATATAAAAAGGTTGTACTGTTTCAAAACTATAATGACCTTGAAATTCATTGCGAAAGAAACCTTATATTTCGGTAGTTTATTAAAACTCAAACCCAAAAAACATCTTTCTGCGCCAGTATTACCATAAGAAATGTTGTATCACTTTTGTAATTTCTTTTTCCAAAATAGTATGCTGAATTTCTTCACTCGGACTTGTTTCTTTGACTTTGGGATTCAACATTTCGGCTTTGATTCAAGAGCGACCCAATCAAAAAAAGACAATTAAGGGTAATTGTACCCAACCTCAAAAGTTTTCTGTATCCTGGGTCCCAATCTGGAGGTTTGGACATCCAAAACCAGTCGCTTAATGCTTCCAGTATCTCAACAAATGTCATCTAGTCTTTTCTGTAAAAACAAAAGAGATGATTGAATGTAAACAAACTTCGAATATCATTAGTTGGTATGGTGTGAGCTTGCGCAAATATTTTATTAAGAGATATAGCATAGAGAAAAATGAAGAAAGTTACACGACATAGCATTACTATCCGATTTTGAGTCCACCAATATGTTAACACTCAATATAATCAAATTTATATTAGCCTACTTAACATTTATCTTAAGAAAACACAGGCAAAAGCCCCTTTTTATTTTTACGAATAACCTCAGTCGGAAATTAAAAAAAAACTGTCTTGTTTCTTAGTTATTTGTTAGATATATATGTGTGTGCATATATATATATATATA
>CABFVX010000666.1:204483-224231 GCA_902151425.1 Timema shepardi
CCCCCCCCCCTATTATCTGTTGGCCTATTGGTGA
The DNA here is from genome assembly GCA_902151425.1 of Timema shepardi. Taxonomy (NCBI): domain Eukaryota; kingdom Metazoa; phylum Arthropoda; class Insecta; order Phasmatodea; family Timematidae; genus Timema; species Timema shepardi. The sequence continues at coordinate 204,518 of CABFVX010000666.1, forward strand.
AATTAGGATAAAAGGGAATAGTTAGGTGGGTGATTGGTGAAATATTGGGTCGGGCGAGGGGGGAAATTACCTTGTGGCCCGTAATTGATCAGTTAGAGTATAAAATTGACCTTAGGCATTAAAAGGTTGTGTACCCTTGATTTAGGCGGTGCCTTTTAACAGGTCTTGCTTACACAAACAAGATCTCTAAATTAAACAAGGCCCCAAGATGAGACCATAGCCCCAACCTTTAAGATACGCCGTGGCGCCGACGGTTCAATGCCTGCGATAAAGGCTTGTTATTCTTATTGAAACATTTAACGACTTTATTTATTGTGAGATTGCTACACATTCCCCAAAATAAAATAAAAAACACATTTTCATAATGGCGGTAAGGTGTATCTGCTCCAGATTTAGTTTTTAAATATTGGATATCTTCAGAAGAGACTTGGCGTGGTTTTTTATGATTAATAAAGGAAAATTATTTTAAATTAGCCCATAACATTTTACGAAACACGCTTGAATATTTTCAAATTGTTAACATTGTTTTTTATTTAATTAATTTTTCAACTAATATAAATTAATTTTAATATGGTTTCCTCCATACGAATATTCCCGTAGCTACAATTATTTGTATCTTATGTGATAATATGATTTGAAATTAGCTTTAATTACAATATTTTATTGTATACTTGACATCATAACATCCCTCCTAAGTCGCAGATGGTTGTAGTATGTGATAGAGCGCGATATTAATCGATCGTTCATTTGTAGCTGACTATTTCCGCACATCTATCACAGACTAATCCTTAAGATATGAGTGAAGAATGACCCTGAACATGGGACGAATTCCGGATTACTCATTGGTAAAGTATTGGCGCACGAAACCAAAAGTCCCGGGTTTGATTCCCTTGTCCAAGTGTTATTTTTCAACTAATCCAAATTAATTGAAATGTGGCCTCTTTCATATGGATATTCATGTAGTCTAATCACTATTATTATTTACAACCTGAGCGTTGATAGTCATTTATTTTTATTAGGTACATTTAGTTTCATAAACTATCCTTCCTTCACCTCTGACTAGACATATTGTGAATGTGGGGAATGCCAGGCTTCCACCGTGGTTTGGATTCCACGTTAAACTGTAGGTCCTTCATTTCATCTCACAATCACCATACCATTACACATTAGCGTAAGTGCGTATAACTCGAATGGCTAGTAAGACGCGGTGCTAATAATAATAATAATAATAATAATAATAATAATAATAATAATAATAGTTTCATAAACTATTTGTTCAAAGCTATCTTTGAATGCCAGTATCGTCAAAAGCCAACAAATAGCCAAAATGAATAGCGGATAATTTACACTTTATTTATTTTTAGCACCTCGTTACCAATTTTTTGAGTAATTTACGTTAGTGTGTTAGGGATGAGGAAGGTTGAATTTAGAATAAGTGTACCTGCATTTGTGTGGAGGGAGGGGAAAGTCATTTAATTAAAATACCTTCTCAGTAAACCCCATTGGAACTCGAACAACAATCTTCCTGTAACTGGCAGTCTAGTCAACCGTGAGAATGATTTCATGCAACCACCGAAAAGAGAGACGTTCAAAATTATAAAACGGAAAGATAAACATTCAACTAGTATTTGTGTGAAAATATGGGTTTTTTTCTGTGGTCATTATGGAACTCTTGCCTCCAGAATCAATAGCTATGGGTACTAACATTACACCGATAATCTTTGAGGAAGGGATGGAAGTTTCTCTACGTATATTTAAAAAAAAAAATACGCTGCGTGAGTCACGCGACCTTCAAGAATCGATTGTCTCAATCTCAAAGTCAAACAAATCCCAACACAGGTTTGCCTAGGAATACTGTGATCTTCAAGAATCAATTGTCTCAAAGACCAACTTGCTTCGACAATAGTTTGAGTTGTAATACTGTAATGAATATGTGGTGAATATTCTTTTAGTAATGTTTAGTTTAGTACTTGCATACGGGCTCGTCCTGACGCCCAAATTATTAAATAATTAGGTACTAAGGCCTGATGCGTGGTTGTACTTGATTATGTTGATTTGTAAGCTGTGTGCTTATATAGTTTATGTTTAGAAGGTGTCCATTAAATAATCTGTTATTACAAAATATATTGCCAGGAAATATAGGCTATGAGCGAGTTAAAACTTTCCAAACTATGGAGAACAGGACGCATAGGTCGGATATTAAAAGGAACTAAGCTGGTATTCACCCGGAAGAGACAATGGCCACACTGGTCCTCAGTACATCAGATCGATCATGATCAGAGGAAGGAGCTCCACTATCACGAGTCAAGGGACGCTGCGGCCAGTGCTTGGAATATAGTGTCGCAGTCAACAGGATGGGGCGTTTAAGAACCCTCAATCAATTCTACCCACGACCAATCATTCTTTAGAGTCCATAGCTAAAAAACCAATTCGAGAAGCACGATGGTCAACTGTTGGGACTATCATTGAAGCCTCCATTGTTGTGTGGAAGGAAGGGTCCAACTCGCCAACCACGTACTCCTAATCAGTAGAACATGATATTATAGCAGAGAGGTCAACCTATGGGCCACGTACCTCCAATCAGCGGGACATTATATTTTAACAAGGTCAACCTATGGACCGCTTAACACTAATCAGTGGAGCATTACGAGTATATTTGAACAAGGAGGTTAATCTAGCGACCAAGTACCTCTTATTATTATTATTATTATTATTATTATTATTATTATTATTATTATTATTAGCACCGCGTTTTACTAACCGTTCGGGTTATACGCACTTACGCTAATGTGTAATGGTAGGGTGATTGTGAGATGAAATGGAGGACCTACAGTTTAACGTGGGATCCGAACCACGGTGGAGGCCTGGCATTCCCCACATTCATACCTCTTATCAATGGAACATTATATTTGAACAAGTGGGTTAATCTAAGGACCACGTGCCTTTTATCAATGGAACATTATATTTGAACAAGGAGGTTAATCTAAGGACCACGTGCCTTTTATCAATGGAACATTATATTTGAACAAGGAGGTTAATCTAAGGACCACGTACCTCTTATCAGTGGAACATTATATTTTAACAAGGATGTAAACTATGGACCGCTTACCACTAATTACTGGAACATTATATTTTAACAAGGATGTAAACTATGGACCGCTTACCACTAATCACTGGAACATTATATTTTAACAAGGATGTAAACTATGGACCGCTTACCACTAATCACTGGAACATTATATTTGAACAGGGAGGTCAACCTATTGACCACGTACCTCTTATCATTGGAACATTATATTTGAACAAGAAGGTTAATCTTAGGACCATGTGCCTTTTATCAGTGGAACATTATATTTTGACAGGGAGGTCAACCTATGGATCACGTACCGCTTATCAATAGAGCATTATATTTGAACAAGAAGATCAACCTATGAGCCACGTACCTATAATCAGCGGAATATTAGATTTGAACAAGAAGTTTAACCTATGGAATATTAATATATAAAATGCCACTTAAAGAGACAGTTTTCTAAACAAGTTTGCAGTATTATTTTCACAATTCATTCATGCGAGCTGTACATGTTAAGAGATCCTTTAACCCACCTAGGTGGCGTAGTTGGTTAACGCGCTAGTTTCGTGTTGAGCTAGACTGCCGAGGACGGGGAGATCGAGGTTCAAATCTCGCTCAGATGAACTGGGGGTGGTTTTCCACTCTCCCTCCACACAAATGTGGGTTCACTTCCTCTATATTCAACTTTCTCAATTCCTAATCCAATATCGTAATTAGTACTTAAGCGTATAGCCCACATGGTTATTAAGAAGCGGTGCAGAATAAAAACAAAATAGAAAGAGCTCCTTTAAACAATACACACACATATATATAATAAATTTGGTTATTAAGCTCATTACAATAACAACCCAATAATAACAGTAAAGATAAAGCGCTCTTGCAAAATAAACCACTCAGACGAAGTTGGTAAAACATTTTACATTATGTGGCAATGTCGGTCAATGTTCTCCCGTGACGTCAGAGCTGATAGTGTGCGTTCGCTCCCACACTTCTTCTACCCTCTTCCAACACTTTTATCCACTCTCGCTCGTCCATTTGTTCACTCTTCTCTTTATACTTTCCCGTTTGGGGTTTGTGTATCTCGAGTTTCGAATCATTTTGAAGAGAAGTATATCATAAAAATGCGTCGTCTTTTAGACGGAAATGAACAAAGTAAAATTATGGTTTCCTTGCCAAACGATATCCTTGAATATCAAAATAGAATACTACAGTTACATTGTTATTTGTTCGTACTAAAATCTGTAGAAAAAAAACACGTTAATGTATGGGTAGGCTCGTCCTATTTGTTTGATAGTGATACTCTTAGCTTTTCTGCCCTAGAATGAGTTACAGTCCAATTTGCACAGGAAGTTAGAAAAGTTACTGCTCCATTCACGGTAGGAATTACTCTTTGTAAGGTCTTTTTTCCTACCAATATCCTACTATATAATAGATTTTTGGTAGGGAAAAAGAACTTTCAGGAAATGACTCCTTCACTGAACAGACTTTAGATATACTATCACGTATTCATACGTCAAGTTATGTTATCTGCCGGAGTGGTCACTTTTGATAGGTCTTATTAATTCCTATAAACTAACACTAAAATTATTGTTTAATGTTACTAAAGCTGGCTGCTGAAAAATATATATTTGTATTTTTTTAAAGACGATTATCAAACAATCAGAATATCACTCTGGTTTGAATCTCTGTAGGATCAACGCGTCTTACTACTCGTCCTGGCTATCCATTCATTTACACTAGTGGGATAGGGTTGAGGGCTATGGAATTTAGAAGAAGTGTGCATGCATTAGCTAGGAGAGAGAGAGCTGTAAACCATTTAGGAGAAACTACCTCAGTACAATAAACCGATGTTAGAGCTCCGACAACCCCGCCACTGAAAAATCAGACAAGACGAGATCAATGCCTTTGTCCGATTACAAATATTTAAAGATAGGACCCACCTCGGTGACGTAGTTGGCTAACGGGCTAGTCGTGCTGAGGACGGGGAGATCGAGGTTCGAATCTCGGTCGGGTGAACTGGGGGTGGTTTTTCCTAAATGGTTTTTCACTTTCCCTCCACACAAATGTGGGTTCACTTCCTCTAATTTAACCTTCCCAATTCCTAATCCATTAGCGTAATTAGTACTTAAAGCGTATAACCCGAATTGGTAGTAAGGCGTGGTGCTAAATATTAAAATATTATTTAAAGATAGGACACATACAATATTAAATATTTCAAGTTGCAGCCATATATTTATTTAAGTAATAAAATATGACCCTACACAAACACAGCATTAAATGATGTTAAATGCCATCCAAAGGCTCTTACACTGGCTCGGACTGGTCAGTCTGGGTGGAAGGTAAGCCGTAGTGTCTGTATGCGCAACAGTTGGACTGTTCAGGCCACACCGGAGATCTATCGACTGACCGGATAATTTTCTGGTGTGGACGGAAATCGGCCTGCGCAGACCTCGCTAAACTGAGTGTTTGTGAACTCATTCAGACCATTCCTTCAGTCCGAGCGACTGTCAGCATGGAGTGTATCATAAGTGATCAATTTTTTAAACGCTTTATTGAAATTTGCGAAGAAAATTCATGTTTATGGAAAGTCAAATCAAAGAAATATAGTGATAAGAATAAAAAGCAATTGGCATACAAGAAACTTACTGAGAAGCAAAGCAAGTATTTTTTGTTAAGTTTTAAACAGTTTTCCCTTTGATTATGTAAGCACGCATCACAACATGTGCAATAAATGATAGCTCGGAATTAATTTCCCCATACATGATCCGAACGGCAAAAAAAAAGTCATATTTTTTGCCAGTACTTGGATGTAAATAGTTGTTTCAGTTTATCTGAACAGGCTTGATTGTTCAAACCGACCAGACTGTGTGTTTGTGTGTAGATTGAAGTCCGATTCAATAGCCAAGTTGGTAGCGTTTCTGTCCGCCGAGCTAAGAGTCCTAAGTTTGATTGCTGGCATGGCTGGAAAACTGATCATGGGTACGATTGGGGCTTCCCTTTTCATATTGCGTAACTGATGGCATAGGGAGGGGATGTTGTGCCTCTTAAAAAATTAAGTTAGTTTGTAAACTGTGGGCTGATAAAATCAATTGGTTCAGAAAATGCATGTTTAATACCCTTAAGAGCCAATTTCCTATCACCTCAAACTTGTAGCTTGGGTAGGATGGATGGTGAAATCGACAGATGGCTGAATGAATCTCGGAGAGTATTAGGGTGTATGTGGACTACTGCAAAGAATGAAGTAGTATCGAAAGAGGCAAAGTTGGCAAATACAAAAGTGTGTTAACGCCAACATTTTTTTTAAGGATGTGAAGCGTGGGTTTGTCAGGAGCAAGGTGAATGCGTTTGTAATTATATATATATATTCCATTCATTACTGACACTGCCCATACGAATTTTTCTACATATATATATAAATGTATTTGTGTAGAAAGATTCGTATGGGCAGTGTCAGTAATGAATGGGTGTTGAATGAGTGCGGTTTGAAAAGTAATCCAATAGGACAATGTGAAATAAGCGTGTTGTGCAGGTTGAGAGGATGAGTGTGGTTCGAATGACGAAACACGGTTTTAATTGTTGTAGACGAATGTGTGAAAAAGAGAATCATTAAGAAAAAAATCATATATGACTCGGTTTATGGATGCTGTTGAAGCAAAGGGAGTATGCAAGGATAAAGAAGTGTGGAGAAAGTTAGTGGGGTTGGATTAAGTAGGAGTTATTTTTCGTTGAAATATGGCACAGTTTCTTACCTACCCTGTAAGGCAACTGCGTGATTATGTATGTATGTATGTATGTATGTATGTATGTATGTATGTATGTATGTATGTATGTATGTATGTATGTATGTATAGTACGTACGTATGTATGTTTGTATGTATGTATATATGTATGTGTATATATGTGTATATGTATGTATGTATGTATGTATGTATGTATGTATGTATGTACGTACGTATGTTTGTATGTATGTATATATGTATGTGTATGTATGTGTATATGTATGTATGTATGTATGTATGTATGTATGTATGTATGTATGTATGTATGTATGTATGTATGTATGATTTGTATGTATGTATATATGTATGTATGTATGTATGTATGTATGTATGTATGTATGTATGTACGTATGTATGTATGTACGTATGTATGTTTGTATGTATGTATATATGTATGTGTATATATGTGTATATGTATGTATGTATGTATGTATGTATATATGTGTATATGTATGTATGTATGTATGTATTGTGTGCGTATCTATGTGTGTATGTAAACATGTATATACATGTATGTATGTATAAAATGAAAAAAACTATTTCACTTATCCCAATTATGCAGAATACAGAAAACCGCACTTCGGTTAGAATTCTGGTTCGAGAGTAATTGTGTATCTAATATCCCGGCTAATTACCATTGATTTGGACTCTTTATAAAAATTAAAAATAATATTTAACATTTGCACTGTTGCACCCACAGGATTGCCCCCCCCCCCATTTTTTTAAAAGCGTTAATCAAATATCATGAGTAAACGTTTTTCAAAGAGTGCAATTGCTGTATCTTAACAAAGAGGTAGTAGTCGTCCCTTAAAGAACATGTGTCGTCATAGTCCGATACCTCGACCTTGCTTTCGTAACATCAGAATTCAAGGGAGAGTTTGAAAAGCGCAAAACAAATGACTAAAAAAAGAGAATCAAAACAACAACAAAAGCAATTAAAGGAAACCAATAACTAATGATAAAACAATCCCTGAAGATAAGAGCTAATAAAGGTCTAATAATCAACATTAAAGGCAAACACAGGCAAAATAAATTAAATAAATATTTATTTATCTGCATCGATGGGCACGCGGAAATTAAACTAATCTAGTATGGTATAGTGGAGATGTGGGTTTGAATCCCGGTAAGGTGCAATGAGGGTGATTTTACTCATTAGTTTCACACCCTTTCTCCACGCAAATGTGGCTACTCATCTGGGCTAAACGCAATTAAATACTCTATTTGAGTGAGGATAAGAAATATGGAATTTAGAGGAAACGTATCCACATTTTCAAAAATACAAACATATACTTACTTTATGGCATTATGAACTCAAAAGTTCTTTGCCACACTTACAAAAATGCACCACCCAACCCTATTCTGGGATAATTCCATCCAGTTAACCTCATTACACCCTATCTATTTCAAGTCCATTCTAATGTTATCTTCCCACCTGCATCCAGCTCTTCCCAATGATCTCTTCCCATTAGGTTTACCAGTCAATACCTTAGGCGTACCTTTAGCTTATTTCATTCGTGATGCATGTCCTGCACACGAGATTTGATTACCTTCATAATGTATGATTACAGAGCATGCAACTCATCATTATGTAACCTCCTCTACTCTCTTAATCCCTCCTTGGATCTAATATCCTCCTAAGAACCTTGTTTGCAAACGCCAGAAATTTCTTCTCGTCATGTAAGTTTCACAACCGTATTAATAACAGGTGAAACTAATGTTTTATATATTCTAAGTTTTACATTTCTTGATAACAGGCAAGGACTTACTGACCAATTAAATAGCATGCATTTTCCAACTGTATTACATATACATTTACACAGCTCTACTATAACACATAGGACCCACTTCAGCTTTGAACAGGAAAAACACACAAATAAAGCCAAAGATAAAATGCATATAAACATGTATAACTTTTGAACCTGTTTCCGAGTTATAGTCATGTTGGTGACCTGGTGGTCTAGGGGTAAGGTGTCGGACTTCTGTGCTGGCAGCCGGGGTTCAATCCTTGGTCCCGGCACAGATTTATCTGATTACCAAACCCTTCCTTCACCTCTGACAAGACATCTTGTGAATGTGGGGAATGCCAGGCCTCCACCGTGGTTCGGATTCCACGTTAAACTGTAGGTCCTCCATTTCATCTCACAATCACCCTACCATTACACATTAGCGTAAGTGCGTATAACCTGAACGGGTAGTAAGACGCTGTGCTAATAANGTATAACCCGAACGGGTAGTAAGACGCGGTGCTAATAATAATAATAATAATAATAATAATAATAATAATAATAATAATAATATAGTCAGATTTGTGCTCCAGTCATGTGGAGATGCTTAACATTTATAGGAAGTGCTCAAAATGGCCATCTTCTGCATGAATGCAAGCATTGTAATGCAATATATTTTTGAAAGAGTGCGGCGTTCTACGCCACCATGACTGTAGGCTTGTTTTCAGGCCAAAGGTGCTAATTTCGAGCACTTCCTATAATGTTAGCAACTCAACATTACTGAAGTATAAACATGATTATAAATAAGAAACGTGGTAAAATGGGACAAATGTTTGTATGAAAATTTGTCTCTCCTGTCCACCACTGAAGGGGGCCCCCACATGTTACGGTACTCTCTCTCTCTCTCTCTCTCTCTCTCTATATATATATATATATATATATATATATATGTATGTATGTATGTACCCACACATATTTTTGGTTTTAAGTAAATATATTATGTTGATTTTTTAATTTTGAAAGCCAATAACTATTTAAAATCAAAATCATGAATGTATACTATTTAAATTTAATTTTAAAACCAATTATAATACTAGGGTACTTTCTAACATCACTATTTACATTACAAAATTAGTTTAGCCTCAATAGTATATTGTAAAAGATAAAAACAGTCGTAGTCCATAATTTGATAGCCCCTGGTTGGACATATGGCGTTAGGGAGCTTTTCAATTTCGGTCGTTACAATAAGCGAGATAAAAGTGGAACAATGAATCTCGATTCTCTTTTCAAGAGTCGAAACGTTAACAAATAAAATAAAAAACAATGTAATGGGAATCCCCGCTATGGCCTTGTTGTTATTTCTACGCTTTGTAAAATGTCACGACATTATGTGCTTCTTTCCGATCAACTACAGCAGCCCTCAGTGACGATCAATCACAAAATTAAAGGGCCTATATCTGTGAGTTTTCTAATAACGATTTAAAAATAATCATCATCAATCAAAGTGATTACTTAAATTTTATTTGCGGCATTACCTTAACTTAACACACAAAAAACATGACTAGCTCCTGGCATTCAAGCAAAAACCGGAAGTGGTATATTATTATTAATTTTAAAAATGTGTAGGTATATATTCTCTCTAAACCATGTCTTCTACTCATCCGGGCATTTAATTGCGCTAATAGATTAGGGATGAGGGAGTTAGAATTTATAGTTAATATAGCAGTGGAAGGAAAATGAAAAACCATTTAAGAAAAACGCCCTCATAATATTATAGCTGACCACAGTTCGAACCCTAACCTCCTTATATCCAGCAAACCAGACTACATGAACTCTACATTTTTCTCGAGAGCCCTCCGATGTTGGTTACAATAAATTGAATGGGTTGATTTACAAATGATTTCGACAGATTTTCTTAAATAGTACATTGAACTATCAACAACTACTATAAAGGAATACATTAATAAAGTAAAGTAGCCTTATGGCTTCTTTGGTGCTGACTGACAGCTGACAGCTTTGAAAAGTTACCAGACCAAATTATGTATCCCTACGCCGAACCATATGATCATGCAAAACCATGTGTTTAGCAGCTGTCACTTCTGACGGTCAAAACTTAAGTATATACCTAAATGTTGACAGTCAGAAGTCAGCTGTGAGCTGTCATTTAGCACCAAAAAAGCCACGGGGCTACTGTAGCTTGGAAGAAGTGCACCCACATTAGATTGGACAGGAATTGGACCAAAATTTCAGTGTTAAATCATATCTATAACTAACATCATGAATGTGTGGAATACCAGGTCTCCACCGTGGTTCGGATTCTACGTTAAACTGTAGGTCCTCCATTTCATCTCACAATCACCTTACCATTATACATTAGCGTAAGTGCGTATAACCCTAACAGGTAGTAAGAAGCGGTGCTAATAATATTAAAAACTAACATCATCCTCAGTGCCCCCAGCCAAGATTCAAACATCAATTTCTTAATTCTCGGCTATTCAATCGATTGTGAGCTTGACACTTTAGACCATCTGAGAACCGACACGGGTAATTGTGTTATTTATAGCTAATTTTAAAATGATGATTTAAATTTTATTTGTGCTGCGTACAACATGAACAGATAATAAGACATGTTGCCACAGAAAAAAAAAAGTGAATACGGGGAACACAAATAAACTAACCTAGACCAAGACAAAACCTTTTTCAAGCTTCTGCCAAGAAATTGGTACATGGATTCTAATAACTCTCACTTATTTTTGGAACTCCCCAAGGGGTAAAAGTAAAGATGCTTGAGTCCTCGGTTCGTATATTCCATTCACCGTAGGAATCGACTTCTGAAAGGCCTTTTTCCCTACCATAAATCTACTATATAGTAAGATATTGGTAGGAAAAAAGACCTTTCAGAGAGTAATTCCCACCGTGAATGGAATATAGAATCCTTCGAATAATACGAGGGTATTCGAGAGATTTAGGATTCGTAGAAATTTCAAAAAAATATCTCGCATACAATTATAAATACCTTGACTTCAAATACAAATTTTAATCAAATTGGTAAAAGTAATCATACAGATATTATACACTTGTGTATTTGGAGTATAAACAAAATCACAAAAAAAAGGATAGTATTGAATTTATTTAATTACTTACAAACATAAGATTTTCTTTGTTTTTTATGACGTACCTTATTAGATTTGACAAACAAAATATAATTGGTTAGTGATACCAAGCTTTAAACATTTAAATAAATTATATTTTAAATATTTTTTTTAACTTATTAAAAATTGTATATTTAAAAAATTTCAAGGATCCGAAAGAAAATTTAAGATCTGGATAAGAGAAATATAGGATTTGATCCATGTCTAGATAAAACCAACAAACCAGTACGTTGTATTTTACCTCGCCAATAATTAACTACGAGAACGATCTGGAAAATAAAGTTAATAATTATGCGAATTAATTTTAAAATAATGTTTTTGAGTTTATTCTGGTGTTCTCTTAATAGTATAACTTTTGGCTCTGATCTTGAGTAGTAATAAAACATAATTGAAACGCCAAACCATCAATAAAATATTCGGAGAAGTTTCTCTAGGCTGAAAGGTCAAGGTCGTCGAATACAAATCTTGGATACCCCCACGGCTCTATTACTAACCGCCCCCAACATGTTGTAATTGTTGCGTGCGTGAGTTCTGGTAACCAGTTTCTACGATACCTGGATTTATTTTTCCGAAATTATTGTTGCTATGAAAACTACAAAAACAATTATCTTTCCTTGCGTTCCCTTCTATATCACCTTAATAATTTTAATAGTGTTTATAAAGGTTTAGGCAGTTCGGAATTTATGGGTTTAATTTACCCTGAAACGTATTTATTAGTAAAACAATAATCTGATCCTTATAAAAATATCCCTTTAAAATAACTTATCTAAAATAATAGGATATCCAACAATGATAAAACATAATTACATTTATATTCTGAAAATTGAAATATGACACCTGCATATGCGATTCGAACCCGTAACCTTTGGTTTAGTACATAAATGCTATAACCACTGAGCTATCCAGGATACGACTCGTGTTCAGGGTCATTCTTCACTCATATTTTAAGGCAGAGAGTCTATGATGGAGTCTATGTTGGTGTCTATGTGGAGTGATCCATCACTAAATGCATACATAATAGCTTCGGCTATTTGATTCTTAATAACTACAATTACCTTAAAACTGCCACAATTGTCATCATCTGTCCAAAGTGATGCTGAAGAGAACGTGGCATGACGTTTGCATGCATGAAAGTACAAATAACAATTTTTAAAGGTAGACATCTAAAAAAGTGTCTAGATTTACTTTCACATACCTATTCATACGTCAAGCCATGTGATCTGCAGTGGTCACTTTTGTTATATATTATCAATGCCTGAAAATAAAATAATAAAATATTACTAATTTTGGCCCAAAAAAGTTTGTTATTTTCTAAAAAAAAGGGCACTTCCTGTGAGAATTTGACATTTATTTATAAACGTATTTTTTAAGATCTCTCCCATAAAACTCCTAAAATTTGTGCGGGTTAGCGTGCTCGCTTACACTGACCGAGTACATTGGGGTGTATTGTACACAAAGTGACTTACCATCTTCCCTCCAGGAGAATTTCACTAAACACTACCTTCTTCTTTCGGTTCCATTGGACGAGATAGTTTTAAATCACTAATATTCTGAGACCAGTACCCCTAAAGTGGGGTACTACTTCTGACAGGGCTAGCCCAACGCCAGCGTGTTCGACTAGGGTCCCTGAATCAGACCTAGGAGTCAAGGACTCGAGCTCAAATCCTGAAAGAGTGTACAGGGAGCTTCTTCGCTATAAAGGGTTTTCTAACTACAAAAGTGGTCACAAAGTTTAAGGCGTCAGTATTCAATAAGCTGGTCAACGTGTTGAATCTCATCCGGGTGCGTTGGATGTGGATTCTCCACATTTTATTTAGTACCGTAGATTTCCCATCCCATTTTCACGATAATTCCGTACACTTCCTCTAAGCTACCTTATTCATCCCTCCTCAAAGAATAAGTGGTTACCTTATTTGATAGCCGAATGATCTAAGGTGTCAATCTCGTGCTAAACTGGGCTGGCGATGACAGGGAGATTGACATTCGAATCTCGGTCAGGAGTATTGTGGGTGGTATTTTCCAAAATGATTTTACATTCTTTCTCCACGCAAATGCGGGTAGGTACACTTCCTCTAAACTCAACCTTCATCATCCCTAACTCATTTAAGTAACTATTACATATGCGTAAACCTAAACTGGTAGTAAGACGCGGTGCTAAAAAAGATAACTTTTTATAATTTTTTTCCTCCAAGGAAGCGCTTTTGTAACTTATTGGATTTTCTTCTCAACCCCAAACCCACTATAGCAATTCGTCAATAACCTTTACGATGAATGCGACGATAAAAAGCTAAAACTCAAAGCAAAAGCATTTAAAACGAACTTATATCAAACAATACAAGTGTATGGACCTATTGGTTTTCAATAGACTCCATCGTAAGATTATCCTCATTCCAGTAGCGTCGGGGATAACACTGTCCTTTCTGCAAGCGAACCGCCAGCACTTGTCTGTATTGTGTACAAAGAAAACAGTACTAGCTTGTTGAGGAGGTTAATATTCAATACACATTACAAATAGAGCAGGTCAACCGACAACCAATCATGTACAGAGCATCCCAATAAACTGTATACATACTTTGAATGTTAGTATCAAACATAGAGATGGGGAAAAAACAAAAAGTATAGTGGGAATGTTAGATGCAGGCCTTTACCTGTGCCTTCAGTAGTTTAGTGGTGTCACATTTCGCCAGAGGGTTTCATAACAAAGTAAATGAAAATGGCGGGGCCACGCTTGAGCAATGTAAGTGGAATCTGAAGTCTTATTGGAAAACAAAGAATGTCATTTAAGTGCAAATACGTTGGAGAAGTGAATTTGAAACATCGCCACCAACACGGGTAGTAATTGCTAAATTGCATGACAAGTTTGAGGCTGGTGGAATAGTACAAAATGTGAACAAGGGATGGTCAGGAAGACAGAAAACGTCAATGGGTAATACAAGTGTTGCGGCAGTGTTAAAGACACTAACACATACCTCGAAAAATAAGACAATGTTCTCGTGTAAGTGGTGTTGATAAATCCAGTGTTCATAGCATTTGGCAGCGTGTGAAATGGAAGCAGTACATTCAAAGACTATTCCATGCAATGAATTAGGACGATCCGCATAGGTGGTTTTTGCACATGTGTGAAGGAAGAGAATATTTTCAAGACTTAATGGTTTGATCTGATGAAGACACCTTTAAACTTAATGGTGTTGTTAATCGACATAACAGTTTATACTGAGCTGGCAAAAATCTACTCATAATAGAACAACAAGAGTTAAACTGTTAAACTATCAGATATATCGGTGTGATACGGTCACTCTTCTATAGGATGGTAAGGTCTTTTTTCTTTGAAGCGACTGTGACAAGCCTCACCTCACCTCAATGTGGCAAGACAACGTCTTACCTCTTCTTATTGACCTGTTTTGGAAAGAGTAATGATACGTTCAGGAGGAAGGTGTACCGCCACATTACAGCACCTATGATTTTCTGATGTCACTTTCCTCGGGAGATGGGTGGGAATGGAAGTAATTGTTGAGTATCCACCTCGATCTCCTGACTTATCCCTACTGGACTTTTACAGTAGCCCCATGGCTTCTTTGGTGCTGATTGAAAGCTCACAGCTGACTTCGGACAGCCAACGTTTAGGTATATACCTAAATTTTGACCTTCGTAAGTGACAGCTGTTGAACACATGTTTTTGCAGATCATATAGCTCGGCGTAGGGATACATAATTTAGTCTGGTAACTTTTCAAAGCTCTTAGCTGTCAGCTGTGAGATGTCAGTCAGCACCAAAAAAGCCATGGCGCTACTGTACCTGTAGTGTACTCTAAAGAATATTGTGTACAAAACAAAACCAAGAATACAGCAGGACACGAAAAACTAAATTAAATATGCATGTGTTGCTATTCCACTAGAAACAATACAACATATACGCCTCTCTGTTTGACATCGTTGTCAAAGGATGCTTTGTTGTGGATGGTGGCCATTTTGAACAATTGTGGCTTTGATATAAGAAATACATCAACAAGATTACGTATGTTCCTTTTTACTTGGTATATTGTACGGTAATAAAATGTGTATGATTTTCATTGGGATACTCTGTATATTATAGGTGGGTCAAATATGTTATTTTACAAATCCGAGTCTCAAATCTGAATCTTTATTTTATTTACGAACCCCACATCATAAATTCGAATTCAAATCTTGGGAAAAATTATGAACAAATGAGGAAATATAAATATAATGTAATGATAAAAAATGTAAATAGCATAGGTGTAACTAGGAGTAATGGGCCCGTGGCAAAACTTTCATGGTGGGTGGTACTCCCCTCCCTGCTCCCCCCAAGAAAATAAATTAGAAACTAGCCAAAAGTGTATAGTATTTAACAATGGTTTGAACTTTTGCAATTATCTTCGAAATGATTATAGAAATTAATTGCAAAATTCTTAAGTAATTTATTATTTGGTAGAAATACTTTTATTTTGTTATTTGTTGTATCTTCTTAAATATTTATTTTACAAAAAATATATATACAGAGATTTTTCTATATTATGAAATTATTGGCAGTTAAGTGATTATTGAGTAATTTTTGGTTGAATAATGAGATCTTTACGGAACCAAAACAGGCTCAAAATACAAAACTTTAATATCTAATCAAATTAATTTTGAGTGGGTGTGCTTGCATAATGGGCCCTATTTTGGATGCGAGCCTGTGGCATTTTTACCGCCTATTCCACCCTATAGTTACGCCACTTAAAAATAGTAACTAAATGTTAACATCTTTTACTATAATCCATTAATTTTCTACGCTAATACATTCAGTAAAATGCTAAATTATTAACTGTCTAGAGTCAGGTTGTTAAGTTTGTACTAGTATTATAATAAGTCTAAAAAACTAATAGGGTAAGATGTATTAAAGCTAGAGAACAAATGAAAACTAAAACAATGAAGAAAATATTTTCCATATAAATATTTGGGTTTCAAATCCGAGATATTCTTGAATCCTCTAAGCTAGAATATCCTTATGGATTCAAGGTATTTCAGGGCTCAAGGATTCGAAGGTCTCATCCCTAATATGTGTAGATAGATTTCCCAAATGTATGTGTATGTGGCGGGGAATAGAGGTGAATGGGTGGGGAGGGATTTCAATAGTTGCCAATTAATTAATGTAGTCCGAGCTTTTATCTCATTCGGTGGTGCATTTGCTTACTAAATTAAGGTTAAATTTTTTTCGCGAACAAAAATGGTATCATTGATTAAAGTTGGGAGCGTTCACTTTCACAGTGATGAATTGACAGCTAGATAACTTGGTGTTTTGTCTGTTCAATAATTAAGTTAATTCTTAAATTTCATCAAACCATTTCGTCTTTAGCCCTGGATATAAACAGACATAATAGAGATATGTGTAAGATCCTTTTTTTTTTAGATCGGGGGCACATGAAATGTCAATATCAATCATAATCTCGAGGTCAAAAATGTTTACTATTACAATACTTTACATGAGAAAGTAAAACTGGCGTTTCATCAGATGAACACAAGGGTAATTTTATCTACTATTTCAGGACCATCTAGTACGCACATTAGTTACGTCATAAAAGCTTTTAATAAACAGATCTATATTTATAAGCATGCACGTCAACTTCTCTTCCAAAAAGTGAGGAAAAACAGGGCAAGGGCAATCAAATCATAACGATATGCAAACAAACTTAATAATCGGTATTATAACTATAGAGCCTATCAATTATTTAATTACTGGTATTTTTGTATGATGTTTTAATTTGTGACGTTTGTTCTGTGAGCTACAATACCGGTACACCTTTTTATTTTTACAATCGACGCTAATATAGTCTAATGCGAGGATGGCACGTTATGCCAAGCGACCACTGACGCAGATAATAAGTTTTTCGATCATGCATTGAATCGAACTAGTTATCCTAAGTTCAGTTGGCAGACACGCTACCGACTAAAATAAGAATTTCTAGTAATTTCACACGAATACTTCTGTAGATAATTTATTCTAAGACAAGACACTTCCATTAGACTTGATTATCTTTGACTGGAAGGTCAAGGTTCGAATATCGGCCGATCCTGATCTGTGCGAACCTGGCTCCAATGTTAGACTCATTCAGTCTGGCGTGCTGGTGACAGGGGGTGTCATGGTTTGAGTCCTGGCCAGGGGAAACGAAAGGGGGTTTCCTAAGTGGTTTCCATCACTCCTTACACAAATATGGGTACATTTGATCTAAAATCTACATTCCTCATGCGATACTCCACTAGGCCGATAAAAAAATGTGGATAGTCTGGAAGGGGGGATGCGGTGGGGAAAAACCCAACTAAAACTAACAATGGGGCTGGATCTCCACGGGGTTTTATCTCGGTAGTCTTACCAGCTCCCACCAAGTTAATGGGGGTGCATTTTATACATAGTACGCTCTCCATCCTTACCGCTAGAGTAAAAGTAATAACAACGTTGTTTTATATGCTATCATATTTTCCATCGTTTCTCACTAACTGTTGTTTGGGCTGCACACATATAACTATATTAATTACACAAATGTGATAGGGATAATATAGCTATAATTTAAAAAATGTACCCGCATTTGTTTAGATGTAGAGTAGGAAAAAATTTAGGGGGAAAAACACCCTCAGTGTACCCTATCGGGATTCAAAACCTGATCTCACTCTCACTGATAATCGAGTCTAACACAAGTGACTCGTTAGAGTGTGCATCCAACATTTCGGGTAACGATGGTGTTAAACGTAATAATTAAAAAAAAAACTAATCTTAAACTAACGTGGTTTCAGCTAATTTCTGGACGGTATGGTGGAAAGCTTGGAGGCGTCCGCTTCTTCGAGGAGCCTTGAACTGGACCTGGACAACTCTCCAGAGTGCGAGGTTTGGATCCCGGACAGCAAAAAGGACGGGCGATTGGAGGATGAATACATCTTAGGAGATATCGTCGGTCGGTGAGTTTTAAAAATGAGGGATAAATATTTTCAATGTTTTGATTTAGTTTTTCTTTCTTCACGATTTCATATTTAACGAAATTTTTTATATAGTTAATTCGGATAAAGTCTAGTTAACATAAATTAGTTTTAATTTAATTTTTAAATTTAAAGTATTATATTATTTCAAATTGACATTTATATATTTAGTTTTCCAACACCAACATAGCTCAGTAGGTATAAGGCAGGGGTCAGCAACTTGTCGATTTTGCGGCAGTTTTAAGTCTGACAAAATACTTTTGGCAGTCAAAACTTTTCCAACAAACAATTTGCTTTTAAGCTTTTGAAGTATGAATATATTTGGATGCTTCATTTTTGTGGAAGTGGCGTCTGTAGTTCACTTAAAAATGCTTTTCGAACGAGAACTACTAAAATATTGCGTTCTCTTCAAAAATTAAAGTGGTGAACCAGTCAAAACAAGGGTGGTTAATTACGTCATACAAACCATCATCGGCTCTGTCAACGCGCTGTTTACAAAATAAAAACTTAATTTCAAAACTAATATATTTTATGGCTTTTTTTTCTAAGTTATAAAAACAATTTATTTATTTTGGTGGTTATTTATAATTAGATGGTGACCTGGTGGTCTAGGGGTAAGGTGTCAGACTTCTGTGCTGGCGGCCGGGGTTCAATCCTCGGTCCCGGCATAGAATTATCTGATTACCAAACCCTTCCTTCACCTCTGACAAGACATCTTGTGAATGTGGGGAATGCCAGGCCTCCACCGTGGTTCGGATTCCACGTTAAACTGTAGGTCCTCCATTTCATCTCACAATCACCCTACCATTACACATTAGCGTAAGTGCGTATAACCCGAACGGGTAGTAAGACGCGGTGCTAATAATAATAATAATAATAATAATAATCCATTCTGAATATAGAAGAACAAGAGTTCAAGCCTCATAGAATGTCAGACATCTTTGTGCGACACACTAACTCTTCATTCTACTAATATAGAAACATGAAATATTGTTTTACAATCTTTCCAATCAAATAACTTCTTT
>CABFVX010000666.1:224403-245218 GCA_902151425.1 Timema shepardi
ATATATATTTAGCACCACGTCTTACTACCCGTTCGGGTTATACGCTTTAAATACTAATTAAGCTAATGGATTGGGAATTGGGAAGGTTGAATTATAGGAAGTGAACCCGCATTTGCGTGGAGGGGGAGTGGAAAACCATTTAGGAAAAAACACCCCCAGTTCACCCGACCGAGATTCGAACCTCGATCTCCCCATCCTCAGCAGTCGAGCTCAACACGACTAGCGCGTTAGCCAACTACGCCACCGAGGCGGGTCTAATGTGTAATAGTAGGGTGATTGTGAAACGAAATGGAGGACCTACAGTTTAACGTGGGATCCGAACCACGTTGATGGCATGGTATACCACACTTTACAAGCTGTGATTAATACACGTCTTGTCAGGGGTGAATAAAGAATTTGGCAATCAGATAAATATGTGCCGGGACCGAGGGTTGAACTCCGGACCCCTAGCAAAGAAATCTGACACCTTACCTCTAGACCACCAGGTCACCATTGTGTGCAATTAAAGACAACAAGTTATGAAACAAATATAACTATCTTGGCTATCAAAATAAAACAACATGTTCCAAACTAATATGGGGAAGTTTCTGATTTTAATATTCATATAAATGTATTGTATTTCCCCCCCTTGAGGTGTTAGTTACTTTCAATGGGTTTACCTTAGGTTACTGAAGTTAATATTGTCAAAGCCCTTTGAAAATTTAAATAAATTTTCCTTCTTTAAAATTAAGTAATTTTAAAAATATTTACAATTTTATTTGAACTATTCATTACATTTCATAATATTCAACAAGTTTTGATTTTTAAATACTCCTTAATAAAAGTAAATACGAGGTGGAACACTAGACAAGTTCAAAATTCAGCTAGTCTCTAAGTGGCACACTGGTCGGAAAAGTTTCGCGATCACAACCCTATAACGTGTCTAGCTACTCAGGCCTAACCAAGAGTCCCTAGTTCCATTCCTGGTTTTTCCAAAAAATAATCATTGAGGTATTGTCGATTGGGGTATAATCGGTGCAGATATTTAGATCTAAATTAGTTTGTAGCTTTGTTTTTAACCACGTCTTACTACTCGACCTGGCTATCCTAATTATTTGGTGCAGATATAAGAAAGGTAGAAGTGGGATAAAATGTACCTGCCTTTTCATGAGAATTGGGCCTGAAACAATTTAGTAAAATCCCCCTCAGTACATCTGGTCAGGATTTGAACCTTTATCTCACTGTCACCGGCAAACCAGACTAGATGAACATGATGTTTTGTCCACGTGCCCAACGGTGCAAGTGTCATTAGGTTTTGATTTGATACCATTAGTTGGTTTATAAAGTGATCGTTCAATACCCCTATTTAAAAAAAAAATCTACTCTAACACTTTGTTTGTAGCAGATTGGTTGAAAATTTAGGATTTCTCCTTTTCATGACAATCTGCGTCTAAAATATCTCAAATATCGGATTCCTCAAATAGAATTAGGGTGGTTATTCTGAGAGAATGAGTCGAAGCGTAAGAGAAATATGGACTGGTATTAAAGAGGAGTGTGAGAAGGGGGAATACAAAGAGTTGGTGAATAGAGGAAGAAGAAAGATCGATGATCATTCTATTATTGCAACTATGGATATGCTTCAATTTTGCAACCAAATCCGCTTCTGAGCAAAATACGATTGAGTGTAATATTTCAACTGCAGGCGATGGGAAATTTGAGTTAATATTAGCGTCAAATACACCCCACATGCATTTTTTTCTTTTTGCTCCATGTCTTAGTTCTCGTCTGGAGTATACCTAATTAACTTCACTAATTGAGTAGGCAGTTGTTGTAGGAATGTAAAACTCAGAATATACTAAACAATATGTTTACCGATTGTTCTCTATGTGTGTGAAACACGGTCTCTTACCTTACGTGATGAAAACAAATTTAGGATGTTCAAAAACAAGGTGCTTAGGAAGATATTTGGCTCAAAGAGGAATGAGGCTTCTGGGAGGTGAGGGGGTAACATAATGATGAGCTACATACCCTATAGTCATCACAAGATCTTTTTAGATTAATCGAGTCTCGTATATTACGTTGGGCAGGACATGCAGCGGGAATGGGAAATTATAGAACCATGTTCATGGTACTGACTGGCAAACCCAATGGGAAAATACCATTGTGAAGACCTAGACGCAGATGGGATAGTAACATTAAAATTAACCTTAAAGAGGTGGACTGGATATAACTAGTTCAAAATAGGGGTAGGTGGCGTACTTTTCTAAGTGTGGTAATTAACTTTTGAATTCCTAATGTCATTGATTAAGTAAATTAAATAAGGTTGAAGTTCGAATTTCATTCAGATGTAGTGTGGTGTTTTTTAATAAATATTTTTCTTTCCACTTTCCCTCTGAAGCAACTGTTTATAAATTTCCTTTAAATTCTACCTTCCTTGTCCTGACCTCGTTTTAGTAGATATGCAGATATCCCGCACGGGCTGTAAGACTCGAAGCACGAGTTTATCGCTTTACATTTATTGTTTTTATTTGAGTATTTGTAGTTATAAATAAATTACTGGATCAGACAATATGTCTCTCAGTTTTAACAACGTAAAGAGCAGAGAGACATCCTCACAATCAATTTGGTCTCGTGACGTCTGTCTGTCTGGATAATCCGATTCAAGGAGCCGAGAGCATTTATGGGATTAGCGTTTCTGACGCTTTTCGTTGGAGTAGCTACGCCATGAATAAGCCTTTTAACTTAATCAACCCAAGAACAATCTAGAAAATGGTGCTCTTGCACAACCAACTTTTCCTTTAACTGCATAAGAGCTGGTACGCACGCGATTTAAATACCACTTTCATTCAGTCAGATTTGCTGCGGACGGGGAGTTTGGGACTCAAAATCCCAGCGGGGTGTACTGAGAGTGTTTTTTCATCCCTATCTCATTAGTGTGATTATGTGGGCAACCTGTACGGGCAGGTAGACGTTGTGCATACAAATATTTAGTGATTACTTTCATAGACACATAATAAAAAAAGTTTCAGAGAAAAGGGAGCAATATTATTATTATTTAGCACTGCGTCTTACTTGCCGTTAGGGTTATACGCTAATACTAATTACACGATAATGGGTTAGCAACAGGGAAGGTTGAATATAAAGGAAGTGAACCAGCAATTGCGTGGAGGGGGTGGAAAACTATTTCGGAAAAATTACCTCCAGTTCTCCAAGCGAAATTCGAACCTCGATTTTTCCATTCTCGGTGGTCTATCTCAGCACGATACTAGTGCGTTAGCTAACTACGAGTATGCTACCGTGGTGAGTGAAAAGATAAAAAAAAGAGTTTATTTCAAACCATGCAATTCATTGTGCTGCTGTAAGTTGTAACTCAAAGATCTCTTTAAACTAATATCTTACTTTAAAAGTAATCGACCAGTCTAAATTGATACTATTTGGAAAACAACACAATCTCATATTCCCCTAAAAACATTAAAAATGTAAAAGGGTTCAACAAGTAAACACACAATTATTTATTACGCACCAAACAATACTAACTAAAAATTCTAATTTCTGATGCACCCCTGCAAAAAAACCTTACATTTATAAAGAATTTATTACAGCGGGCATTAAGTACCAGATATCAAATTTATGCGAAACACTTTACAAACAAAAAAGAGGCGATATCAAAATGGCATTACATGTGTATTAATTACGCTAAAGGACTGCCAATTGTTAAAGAGTAGTTTTGATTTACAACAAAATTCACTCCCACTTCATTTGAAATTAATGACTTGGGAACGGGACTTATTGGGGCCAGGCCAGAAATGGATCCACATCCAACCAATTTTTTTAAAGTGTGTGCACTAAATTTGTGTCTGTACCAGTGATTGTTTGCTTACCGGTAATATATATCATTTCATGAGACTGATGAAACCAAAACAGTTTTATGAGTACCGGTAATTATTTATAAATAAGCTTGCATTTATTCTTCATCAGAACAAGAAATAACGCTGTTTAAATCATAAGGTGGATCGTAGTCACCATCACCATCATCACCATCATAGGTTGTTTTTTTAGCACCGCGTCTTACTACCTGTTCGGGTAAACGCTTTTGTACTATTCACGCTAATAGTTTTGGGGGTTATAAAGGTTATATTTAAAGGAAGTGTAACTGCATTTACATGGAGGGATAGTGAAAAATCACTCTCAGTACACCCGACCGGAATTCGAGCCTGGATCTCCCCGTTTTCAGCAGTCTAGTCTACTGCGAGAGTGACGTGTTAAATCATTCGGCCACCGAAGCGGGTATCCGCTAAAACTTACGTTTTTTTACCAATTCTTTTTGACAAATCTGTCAAATAAACATTTTTTTACAATAAAGAACTTTTAATAGTTCATATAGACTAGTTATTAGGCAATAGTGTATGTTTTAGATTAGGTTCAAATCATAAACAAAATCAATGAACTGAAATAACTGTCGACACTGATTTTCACATTATTATGGTACAGATTATTTTAATAATTAAAGTATACAATCAATTACCTGTTTAAGGAATTTTTTTGTATAAAAGATGGCACTAAAAATTTCATTAACACTAATAACTTATACACATTGATTTAAAATCTCAAAACACCTAATCAGATATTCCGCTGTTAACTGGCGGGAAGAATGGGCCTGTTTGCTAAGCAGAATAAACGTATCTCGAAACCAAGGTTACTAATGCTAAGGAAAATACTGACCTGTGTGGATTAGAATGATAAACCAGTAAGTCATATAACAGAGATATGACTGACTGTATTGTTTAGGAAATCATGATACCGCTATGTTGCTTAGAATTTCAATACAATTTTGAAATACGGCATAATTCATTTGCGTTTTTTGTCATCCTATAAATAACATATGACTATTTTGATTAGGAATTTAAAAGAGTTACTGCTAAAGATTAATGAGGTAAGAAAGACCTAAAATGAAAAAAAAAATTGATAAAATAAAGAAACATTAGATACGCCTTTTTGGATTTTGGCCTACCATTACTAACAAGTCATAGATTATTATTATTACTATTATTATTTGCACCGCGTCTTACAACTCGTTGGGGAGATTGTGAGATGAATTGAAGGACCTACATTTTAACGTGGAATCCGAAACACGGTGGAGGCCTGGCATTCCCCACATTCACAAGTTGTGATTGATACACGTCTTGTTAGAGGTGAAGGAAGGGTTTGGTAATCAGATAAATCTGTACCGGGACTGGGCATTGAATCCCTGACCCCTAGCATAGAAGTCGACACCTTACCCCTAGATCGCAAGGTCACCTAAATAGTCATAGAGACTTTAGAAACCCACCTTTTCAACTTACACATACTAAACGTGAGGATACTTCATAATCCTGTGATAGGTTTAGAGCAGTCCAGTGTGGAAGTTGAATGCCGCATTTTACCACGGGCCCCATAACTCTAAACCCGTTTTACTTTCTTGCTATCTTATAGGTAGAGAAAGTATTGTGCTCGTCAAAAAAAATCGAACTCGTGATTTTGATAAATCTTGAGGTTTCATGGCCCCCCGAAACCGAAAAGGTGGTTTTTTAATTTCCGTCTGTCTGTACCTTGGACTAGAGCCCAAACTATTTTACCGATCGGGTTAAAACTAGGTATCTAGTGTTTTCATAGTGCTGCCCCTAAGGTTTTTGTTTTGGAATTGGATATCTAACCGCAAAATTAAGGGTAGTTTACTGAAGGGCAAAAAGAGAAAAAGTCGCTTTTCTCAAAACTGTCTTTAACGGTTTTGATTAGATTTCATTTCTAAACATTTATCAATATTCTAAACAAAATGGATACTTTCAATATTTTGGCAAAATGACTTAAAGGGCTCCGGTCTGACGTGTAAATTATATAATGTTTATAATATCTCCTAAACTATTTGAGATATGAAATTACTTATCATTACAAATATGTAGGTCTATTTATATTACAAATATTTTATAAGAAGCATATTTTTATAAAACCAATAACTTTCAAGCTATACTCAAATATATATATTAACTTTTCGAACACAAAAGGTAAAGTATTGCGACCGTTAAAAAAAATCTAACCTGAAATGTTGATGGATGTCGACGTCTCATGACGCCCCGAACCCTAAAAAGTGGTATCTGCAATTGACGTCTGTCTGAGTGTCTGTTTAAACTTAAGATAGAGTAGTTTAATAAAGGGCGAAAAAAGAAAAAAATCTATTTTCTATAAATCTGTTCTAACGATTTTGATTAAAATTCGTATCTAGGCGTTGATTAAGATTATAAATAAACTGGCTATTTTCATTTTCGCATGAATATGACTTTTAGTGTACTTTACAGAAGCAGAAACTTTCGTATCTCCGCAACTATTTGAGATACTAAATAACTTTTCATTGCAAAATCATAGTATTATTTTAAAAAACACTTTTATATTAAATACATTTTTATAAAACCAACAGTTTCTGAGATATTGGCAAATAAATTGATACAATTTTGTAAGCTTTAGTTGTAAAGATATAGTTCTTAAGTTTTAACGCAATAATTTTCCAATGCCCTAGAATAATTAAATATAATAGTATATATTAAAGATTTATGTTGTTTTTCCTGAAACCTCTTAGGAGAAATGTTTGTACAGCAATGATCTATCTCCATTTTAGATTCAAGAGTCAATATTTAAATTTTTACTGGCCCAAATTTATAAATGAGGAATTTAATAGCAATGCGATGTCATGAAGATTTGCAACACCTAATAAAATGTCAAAAATTTTAACAGGAAGTTGAAATTTTAATACGAAGTGCTGACCCTTGTGGACCCAATATTGATTCTTTTTTTATTGGTCCAAACATACAAATAAGGACATTGATTCTTAAAAAACAAAATTATAAAATTTAAAACCGGGACTCAAGAAAGTTTTACGTAAATATAGTGAAATTTATGCTTGGGTTTGCTAGTGTATATTAATATTATATTAATATTAAACTATATTAATCATATAATATATTACGAGTTTTGAGTAAATATCTCAATTTTTAAACAATAGAGTTAGAAAGTCTGTGCGGAGTTCCGTACCATTTATTTCTTTTACAGCAGAAAGTCATGCCGCAACTCCATCACAAGGAAATAAAAATAAATGTATTCTTTATTTATTTATTTTCCGACACTAGTTCTATTAAATCTGGTTTGAATTGCAAAGGCAAGAATAATGAATACCCAAACTACAGTAGAAGAAAATAAATATTGATAAAATAGTACTACTAAGAAAAAATAATGATTCTCGAATATGTTGACACTAGAAAGTTTCAACCAATGTTTGAAATAAAAAAACTTCCACTAGCTGTCACCACCTCTCCTACCGCAGACGAGGTATAGCCTCATAGAATATAAGAAAAGTAAAGTTCTGAAACGATTTACAACCAATTGCATTGTAAATTTATTGTTCCGCATTAGGAAGTCAAGATAATAAATGTACAATGATCCCTGATAAGTTATAGTATCACATTATTACTATATATTTTAATATCTCGACGAAGCACACGGGGCAACTAATTGCAATGCAGATGTAGCCCCATGACTTCTTTGGTGCTGACTGACAGCTGACGGCTTTGAAAAGTTACCAGATTATTTTGTGTATCCCTACGCCGAACCATATGATCTTCAAAAACATGTGTTTAGCAGCTGTCACTTCTGACAGCCAAAATTTAGGTATTTACCTAAAGGTTGACTGTCAGAAGTCAGCTGTGAGCTGTCAGTCACCACCAAAGAAGCCATGGGGCTACTGTATATTATCTCAGAACTTTAATCTTTCTCATATTCTTATAATGTTAAAATGTTCTTTCAAAAATAAAAGTATTTTTAACTTAGTTATGAAAGAAAATATTTCACAAGTGTTTCATGTACACAGTTTAGTAGGAAGTTTATTTAAACAGTTCATACCGGTGGATAAGTGGTTTAAGTGTCCAGCTCATTATATTTGGCTAGCCGGTGTCGGGTTGGTTATTATTCCAATCCTGTCCCGGGTTTACTGAGTTTAAAAAAATTGTTTCTCACTCACCCCCACGCAAATGCGAATACATTTCCTATAATATTATATTTATCTTAATCCTTACCACACTAGAGTAATTGATGTATAGGTAGGGTAATGGGACGTATTGAAAAACTACAACAAATATAGCACATAATTTTATTTTGCACGGCGTATTACCACCCATCCTTGCAAGCCACATTTAATCTCCCTAATGGGGTAGTGAAGAGGAACGTATACTTCAAAGGAAATGTACCCACATCTGCATGAAAACGGAGTGGATTATAATTTGGGAA
The DNA here is from genome assembly GCA_902151425.1 of Timema shepardi. Taxonomy (NCBI): domain Eukaryota; kingdom Metazoa; phylum Arthropoda; class Insecta; order Phasmatodea; family Timematidae; genus Timema; species Timema shepardi. The sequence continues at coordinate 232,693 of CABFVX010000666.1, forward strand.
AATTCACTATCAGTACACCTGGCTACCATTCAAACCCTCATTACCCCCGAACCTACCACCCCTCCATCCACCACCACTGGGAAACTATATTAAATAAGACTCACATCCACTTAGATGACCACATGGTCCAAGGCGTTATTCTCGCAATAGACTAGACCGCCGATGATGGAGAAATTAGGGCTTGATACCAGTCGAGTGTATTGAGGGTGTTTAATCTTAAATTATTTTCCACTTTCCTTCCAGACAAATGTGGGAACACACTCTCTAAGCTCAACCTTCCTCATTCCTACCATATTGGAGTAATTAGTACATAGGCGTCTAACCCAAACGGGTAGTAAGACGTGGTGCTAAATAAAAGATACTCGTGCCTTTGTCCGAATGCCCACCAAGACGGGTTATTAAGTATTGTTATTATTAATATTTATAAAAAGAGATCCCCCGAGATCCTAGTGTTCTAGGCCCTCTAGATAAATTGGGCACCCCTGGATCCGACGTCAGTTTTCACACTTTTTACAAGGACGACCACTAAGTTTAAGCACGACTTGTAGATACATCAACAATATTCTGTATTTGCCGTTCACACACATACTTTCCACACCCAAATTTACATTAGTAGCTAACTACGCACAATTATTCAACTTCTTTGGGATTTTTTTTCCGTTATCTGTATTTTAATATTAATAATAATAATAATAATAATAATAATAATATTTAGCACTGCGTCTTACTACCCGTTCGGGTTATACGCTTTAAGTATCGGGTTATACGCTTTAAGTACTAATTACTCTAATGGATTGGGAATTGGGAAGGTTGAATTAGAGGAAGTGAACCCGCATTTGCGTGGAGGAAGAGGGAAAACAATTTAGGAAAAACCACCCCCAGTTCACCCGACCGAGATTCGAACCTCGATCTCTCCGTCCTCGGCGGTCGAGCTCAACACGACAAGCGCGTTAGCCAACTACGCCACCGAGGCGGGTATATTTTAATATTCCTCCGGCAGATTTACACTAATGGGGTATGGATGAGGAAGAAAGAATCGGGTGTAAGTGTACCAGCATTCATTTGGAAAGTGAATGGGGAAACAATTTGAGAGAAAACTATCTCAGTGCTCTCAAGCTGAATAAAAGCCCCGACTTCCTGAGTCATCAGAAAACCAGATAAGACAAGTATACGTGTTTTGAAACAATGCCTCTGTCAACAACCGTGAAGTCGTACCTATCACTTATTAAGAGCATTTTGTTGACCTCGGTGGTCTTGGTGTGAAGTGATCGTCTCAAGACATGATGTTTGTGGGTTCAAACCCAGCCGGGGCGACGGATTTTTATTGAGATATATAAATCCGTAGCACAACTTACTTTGGAGGGGAAGTAAAGCCGTTGGCCCCATGTCATTTGTAGCATGTAAAATAAACCTGATAGGTATGTGAAAATACCTTTCCCAACAAAATCGGTAGGCCCTTTCGCTCTTACTCATAGATATTCGCGCACTCTGTTATAATCAGTTGATTCAGAAAGTGCTCATTAAATACCTCGTGTAAATAAAAACTAAAAGAAAATAAAAAAAAATTTTGAGAAAAATACTGTGCTCTCCCTTCCAAATTATTTGTTTGTTATATAAAAAGTTTTCCCACATTTATTGAAGTTTTAGGGCTTTGGTAGTAAAATTTTTACAAAAACGCCAAAGTGATTTATATAACCATGAACATAACGTGCAAAGTTTCCGACAATATTTGCTATAGAATTATTAACTTTAAGTTTCAGAAAACAAAGCTATTATAATGTTATAACCAAACATAAAATCAATTAATGTTTACGTTAAAATGAAACAAAATTTGTTAGCTGCAGCCTTAATCAACGTAGCTGTCATCCTCACCTGTGAGTATGTGGTTTAAATGTCAATCTCACCTGACGGGGGGTGATGCTGAGAAGGGGAGGGGTCAGGGTTGAAATCCCAGTTGGTTGAACTGAGTGGTTTTTTTTTCTTAAATGGTTTTTCCCTCTTCCACTAGGTAAAAGTTTGTAAATTTCCTCTAAAATTCTACCTTACTCATCTCTTCCCTCATCAATGTTTAAACGCGGATAGCCCGGACGTGTCGTAAAACGTTGTGTGGACAAAACTGTTTTTCAACAAGAAGAACCAACCCCTTGTGTTTTTCTTTCAGCTTTGAGTTTTAAAGTGTCTATGATTCTTTAAGATGTTTAGTCAGCATGTTCCTACGTCACCACAAAGTGTGAGACAAAACACTTTCCCCTTTTGTTCGAAGTTTGAGTAAGAATATCACCGCCCCGCCCCCTCCCTACCCTCNAGATAAAATACTTGTAATAAAATAGACAAATTTATTGGAAATTTCTGGTCGTGTGGATCATAGCATCGGTATGAATAAAAACCAAATTTTGAAAAGGACTTGAGGGAGCTCACGAAGTTTTTTAACTACACACAACAGAAAAATGTTTCGTAATCTTTACTCGTATTTTGCTACATGTTTCTTTTCCGCTTTTTTATCTCATAGCAAGCTCGTAAATTATGGAAGCTAATACGTACTAACATATAAATAAAAAGTCTTATGTCTTGACATTGATTCAGTTTTATTGGTTTGCAGGTGCACAAGCGTGGGAAATAATTGCATCATTAGACTTTAAAGACAGTAATAAAACTTCAGTAGTTTTTTAAATATCAACATAGCAAATTAATACAAAATTCAAATAATGGCATACTTTTAAAACCAGTTTTATAATCGTAGTCACACAAATAAAAATGTATCACCATTATACATCCATTACAAAAGAATATAAGTTATTAACTGGATTCGTGGCAGTCTCAAAACTAATAGTAAAACAAACAATTTATATTGTTAGAAACTTTTATTTTACTTTGAGTCCCTATTGTGGTTTCACAACCTCCCCTCAGGCAAATGTTACCTCATTTACTTTTAAAAAAAATCACTTTATTTATCATATTTTCATAGTCAGATCACCATATTAAGATCATTAACTGGAAATTCATAAATGTACTATTATTTTGTTGCATGTATATACCAAGTCATGTGTTTCGCACCCGTCTCTTATGACAGATGGTGACATTTTTTACAGCCTAAGATTAATAGAATGACTTGGTAATTTTTAAATTTGTAATAGTTTTTTATTTTCTAAGAAAAAAATATTTATGTGTTACACATTAGAGTAGGCCTATTAATACGGTCCAGTTGTCATAGGAGCTAGAAAAGTTAATATATAAATGTTCACGTATTCATAAGTTAAGTCATGAGATTTACAGATGTCACTTTTGATTAATATTATAACATCATTAAAATAACACTAATAAAATAGTAAAATGTTAGCAGTGTTGACAGCAGAAAATGTTTGTATATTCTAAAAGTCTGTTCCTACTAAAATCTCACTATAAAATATATTTAGCTCCTATTGTTATGTGTCTTAACAAATTGAAGCTCTCGTGAATAGGTCATAATAGTCGAGACGGAAAGGCAGCAGAACGGAATAGACATCTTCGCGTCCATAACCAAGACCATTCGCGTTGCCATGGAAACGACCATGTTTCAATCACGCCCCATTCCCACCATCTATTTGTTTTCTCTGATGACACTTGGTCTTAGGGGATGAAGTATTTCGAGAAAGAAAAAAATGTAAAGGTTGGGTGGTGAAAGGTATGACTAAGAAACTCTGAGGGCGAGCTTAATTAAAAGTATCAGACTCATATTTTCTGTTTTACTGATGACGGGGATCGGGGTTTGAATCTCCTCCGTGTGTGAATAGTTTCTTACTTTAAATTGTTTACTACTCCCCAACCGTGCAAATTCAGGTAAATTTCCTCCATATTATACCATCCTCATCCCTACCATAACGTAATTGTAAGGATAGTAAGACGTGGAATACGTAAAAAAAATTGCCCCTTTTCCTTACTACTCATCCATATAATAATACGTGAATGAAGTAGTGGTGAGACAGGTAGAATTTAGATGAAATGTACCCGTGATTGTGCGAAGGGAAGAAAAATCCGAATAAGTAGAAAAACACCCTAAATACACCCGGCTAGGATTTGAGTCCCGACTTCTCCGTCACCAATAAATCAGACTATACGAACCTGAAATTTAGTCCAAGTGCCCACCAATGCTGATAGCACACACAAAAATAATTATTTTTCCCCCAAATGCTGTAAAGTAGTAAACTCTAATCTCTCCGACAAAAATATAATCTTACCAGACAATTTCAAAATATTACTAGGTCAAATTTCCTACGACAAGCCACGTGTCACGCTCCTGTGACGTTTTACAGATCTTTTTTGCAATATACTAGATTACTAGTGGTCGAGGTTCGTAACCAGGCCGGGTGAACTGAAAGGGTTTTTCTATAAGAGATGTATTCATAAGTGTGATTCATCCATCCCTCACACTAATCTGGCTGCACTTATAAACAACCTGTTCATGCCTATAACTTAGTTTAATCCACTAATAGACCTTGTGTTTACCTAAAAAAAAAAATCTAACCACTCGGCTACGTAATCGCATCTGCTCTACCACATTAAGTTTTATTGACAGTGTTTTGAAAGCGTTTACAATCACCAGTCCCGATGCACTAACTTAAATTCCCATAACGGGCTTTCCAGTGAAAGCATAGACATAAATGACCGAGTTTTATGATGTCATAAAATATTACCTATGCCTTGTGAGTAATGTGGTCGTACAAGTGACCCAGTTATGAAGTGGACCACATATGGAAAAAATAGGTGATATACTAGTCTATCCAGCATAGGGGTGCCGATAAAGTTATAGCAGTTAATAAAAGCTACCAGATCTAATCTCATGTATTTATTACCCAAACCATATGATCTGCAGGACCATAATGTTGAGTTAATGTCACTTTTGGCATCAAAACTTTCACAAAATACAATTTGTTTTTATTTTTATAAACTGTTTTAATTTTATTGAAACACGAACATATAAATATAATCGTTTAGATGTTTCTTTATTCTGAAAACGGTAATTTCAAAAATATTGAAAGGGGAACTCACAATTTCAAAAAACAACAATTTATTTTGTCAGTAATTTATTGAGTTGAATCAAATCGATTTTAATTTTCTTTTTTTGAATAAAATATTTTACACTGAGTATTTTTTCTTCCATTACCGTTTCCAGCCTTTGGGCTGGTTCAGTTTTTTATTAAGGTCATACTGTATATTTTTCCACTTCTGGCTTGCTAAGCCTGTCGTAGCTGCATATGCCTTATAATCTAACTTAAGCTAGGACAGGCACAACATCCAACCCTCGGCCGTTAATTTATCAATGTGAAAGGGTAAACCCATATTTTCATCATTGATACATTTTCGGCAATGTCGGGAGTTGAAACTGAGAACCTTTGCTTAGTAGGGAAACACGCTACTGACTGAGCTAACGCTACACCGAGTATCATTAGATACAAATGTACAAATTTCCAATAACGAGGTTGCAATCCATGAATAATGTGTGTAAGTTGATACGCTAGTAAGACAGGGCTTGCAATATGTTAAAATTGTGAAGTTTTTTTTAAAATTGAGCTGTAGATTTGCACAAAAAACTAAAAATCTTTCGTTTCTCTCGGTTTTCCTACAAACCTCGTGACTTGCATTTATGTACAGTACATTACATGCTTGTGTACAACTCCTTATATAATTTTGGCTCTAAGTAAAATAAATATATTTTTTCAGTACACGCGTTTATATTAATAAGCACGATGTATGCAATAAAACTACTTATAAATACCAAATTATATGAAAATTGGCCATACTGTTTATTAATTATTAGAGCATGATACAGACGTATACGTTTTTGTAAATAAAAAACATTGTTTTATATAGGTACGTTTAACCTGTACATTTTTATTGTATACCATTCCATAAATTTTATGAAAAAACCTCTTAGTATACTTAGTTGGGATTTTAACTCCAAAGCTCCCCCCACCTTTCCCCCTCACCCCTTCCATCACTAACAAACCATGCGAGATTAACGCTTTAGCCCAAGTACTCACTAATATGGGTAAAATATATAATCCACGTAGGGAATCGAGCCCGGGGCTACTGAATACCAAGATACATACCTCACTCAAGTAGCCTACGCCTAATTTTCTGAAGTGAATATTTTCCAATCGCATCGGTGGACACGTGGACTAAATGTCAAGCTCGTCTAGACTGGTTTGCTAGTGATGGGACTTGAACCCAGGTCAGGTGTATTGAAAGTGATTTTTTCCTAAATGGTTTCACATTCTTCCTCAACGCAAATGCAAGTAAGACATGCATCTCTTCTAAATTCTAAACTCAATCTCGCTCACCCTTAACAAACTAGCTTAATAAAAATGTATTGATACTTTGAGGGGAGGGGTGAATTCGGAAGAATATTATTCCTTTTTACTCTAAATACTTGTGAACATTGTTGATTTGATTAATATATCAGTTAAATGACACTACGAATCCATAAGGATCTCTCCTATGGATAGAGTCGTTAAAGTTCCATAATAATAATAATAATTTTAAGGGCGTGCCTAGGCTAGCCCGTATCTCAGTTCTTGCAAAGATTAGCCATTACCAATGTACCTTTGCGTAGGGGACGGCCGAACGTACTAATAGTATATCCTTTTCTTAGAGGCTCTTTCCATGTCCCAATGAGATTATGATGGGTATAGTGACTATGAGGGTATGGAGGACATGAAGATTAAAACCTAACTCGCCTAGTTAACCAAACCCTGGTGACCATGGGAATTATTTACCTTTAGAGAAAAATCCTTCGGTACCACACCGGTCTATGAACCCCCCAAAGGCCTAAAACTTTGGCTCATTAAAGATCCGCAGCACCATAATCGGTGGTCGCGTGTTTTAACGCGTCACAATCGTGTCAGATTAGATTGCTGGTGACGGGCAGATCAAGGCTCGAACCCCGGTCAGGTGTACTGGTGGGGATTTTTCTTAAATGGATTCCCACTCCTTTTTGAACATACGGGGCCATTTATCCCAAAGCTCTACCTTCTTTATACTTAACCTATTAATATAATTAATACACGTGTATAACCTGAACGGGTACTAAGACGCGGCGATAAATTTTAAAAAAGCTCCGCTACAATGGTTAATTTCTTCCCCCTCGCCAGTGTGATGCAATCTACGCGTGCTATGAGATCATGTCGAGGGATCGCATACATCACGATACACAGGTGATTCTCGGCCACTTTTCACTTTCAAATCCTTCTCTCTCTCTCTCTGTGTCTCTTTCTACATCTTCGTGTACATCTGGTCGCCCTACCTCGACCTTCTTCTCAGAGTTTTGACCCAAATATTGACTGCATTGTTCGCCTTCTGCCCGCGGGTTCCTAGCCCAACCCAACCTTGTACGCTTTCCACGGGCTGCGCTATTGCGCAATGACCCCTGAAAAGTACTCTCCGCCCTTATATTTCATTCACCACGCTGCAGGGACAACGAATGCACAGTAAAAAATTACGCAATCTCGGTCAGATGTTATCTTACCGCAAAGCTGTCCCCGCGGATACTGTATCGTAGTGGTTCCCAACAACTCCTAATAAAGCTGGTCGACCTCGGCGGCCTTGGGGTTAAGCGCTCGCCTCAGGACCCGATATTCTTGGGTTCAAACCCATGCTGGGTCGACATATTTTTCTTGAGCGATAAAAATCTGCAGAACAACTTCGTTCGGAAAGTAAGTAATGCCGTCGGTTCCATATTGATTGTGACACGTAAACTAACCCTAGAAGGTATGTGAAAATACCTTTTCCGGAAAAATTGGTAAGCCTTTTCGTTCTTGCTCATAAAAATTCTCGTGTACTGATATAATCAGTCGATTCAGAAAGTTCAAGTTAAATACCTCAAAGAAATAAATAAACCTAGTTAAATAAATAATAATAATAATAATAAGGTTGGGCTTACTTTATATTCATACTTAACACATAGATAATAAATAACGAATAGTGCATATCAAGTCGAGCGTAAGAATTTAAACACATTATTTTCAATGACGGCTTTCAGAATCGATACATAGTGAATAGTGCACAATGCATAATGTTGGTTAAACTTTTACTTAGTATGCGTTATTCATGTACATGAGCATTGACAAGCTTTGTGTCAGCCCTCACTCCCACCCGCTCCCCTTGCACAAAATAGGTTCCAACACTACTTTTTTTTAAATAGTTTTCTTATTTCTCACAACTCTTAACCTCATAAACCTACAATTTGTAACTTTCCCAAAATTAAATTCTCCCTAGGCCCATGAGACACATTGTGCAGATTGTCAAGTTAAGACTGCTACCTTTCAGGATAAACGGATTGTACACGAAAAAGGGGGGGAACCTGTAAAATTAAAGTAATTGATTGTAACATGAAAAGTCAAGGATAATTTAGAGAATTTATAAAATGTCATTGAAATTCTCAATTTATGTTTGTAATAATTTTTCGAGATACGAAGTAGAAAGTACTACAAAGGGTAAACTATTAGTTTTTTTTATCCAATAATTGTGATTTCTTGATGATCTTTGTGCCAAGAATTTAATAGAAGGCATTTAAAGTTATGAGTTTTTGTATGTATAACTTTTATAATAAAATACTGGGGAAGTACATATTATTTGGTCTGGAAAACCCTGGAGAAGTAAAGGAATTTTAAAATTTCGGTCTTACCAGTGCTGTTTGAATATGTGTAAAAAAATGAATTAGTAGAAATCAGCTAGGCTTAAAATTTTAATCAGCCATCATCCTTGATAAAATAAATTAAAGTGAAAAGACAAGATAATGTAGGGCCAATGCTTGGTCATTAGGCTTAAGTTAAATTAATTTAGAGTATGTAGAGCTTTTATTTTTATTTTTAGCACCCCATCTTACTACCCGTTTGGGTTATACATTTATGTACTTTTTTTTAGCATTGCGTCTTACTATCCATTCGGGTTATATGCCTATTTTTTAATTGCAATATGGTGTTAGGGATTAGGAAAATTTAATTTATAGGAAGTGCACCAACATTTGCGTGGAGGGAAGGTGAAAAACAATTTATAAAACCGCCTTCAGTGCATCCGACCGGGTTTGAACCCCGATATTGCCATCTTCGGCAATCTAACCTAACACGAGAGTAGCCGCGTTAGACCATGTGATCACTGAAGCGGGTAGCTATGTAATAATCATGCTAATGGTGTTATTTATTAGGAGGGTTATATTTATAGGATGTGTACTCATATTTTCGTGGAGGGAGAATGGAAAACAATTTAGAAAAAATCCTCAGTACACCCGACCAATACTTTAACCTTGATCTCCCCGTCATTGACTGTATAGTCTACTGTGAGAGTAGAGATTTAGACTATGCGACCACCGAAGTGGGTAGGGCTATTATTAACTTATTATTATTATTGGCACCGCATCTTACTACCCGTTTAGGCTCTACGCACTTACGCTAATGTGTAATAGTAGGGCGATTGTGAGATGAAAATGGAGGACCTACAGTTTAACGTGGGATCCGAACCACGGTGGAGGCCTGGCATTTCTCACATTCACAAGTTGTATTGTCAGAGGTGAAGGAAAGGTTTGGTAATCAAATAAATCTGTGCCGGGACCGAGGATTGAACCCCAGACCCCAGGATAGAAGTCCGACACCTTGCCCTTAGACCACCAGGTCCCCTATTATTAAATGTTACTTTAGGGTCTGATAGGTTCAACAGTTGCTAAGACTATATTCATACATCCATGCATAAAGTCATACATGATTTTCTATGGATAGTATGAGTGGTGGGTGAACCGTAGGAGTAAAAAGTTTATAGAGCCATCTAATTTTCAAAAATTTGTCAGGGAAAGAACACTTTAAATAGCACCTAAAGATATTAAATTTTCAAAAGATTTTCAGGTGAGGGACACTAGCTTTTGAAAGGCTTCAAATTTAAAAAATCTTCTAGCTGAAAACCACTCCAAATAACTTCTAGGGGAGTATAATTTTCGTAAATTTTTACAAGGGGGGCCACTCTATGTAATTTCTAAGGGTATCCAAATTCCGGAAATTTTTTGGAGGAGGGCTTCCGTTCCCCCGTTTGACTTCGCAGCCAAAACGTTCAAAACACCTTCTTTTTTTGTGAAATGTCCTTATCACGCAAATAATCCTCTATAAACATTGGATAGTATCCTTACCTATAAAATAAAAATATAGAAGAGGCCTACCAATCATTTTTAACAATTGTTGACAGAAAAAAAAATTAGCATGTTCTTCTCCATCCAAGTTTCTATTATGTTGTTACTATACATAATGACAAAGAAAGGCACACAAAAAAGTATGACCCGTAAAAAATAAACCTCCTTCAAATATCTTCAAAAGTCGTCGAAGCTCTAAAATTCTAACCTGCCAGGACCTCCGGACTCCCTCTCAGTTGAGACCTCCCCCCCCCCCTTACACTTTAAATGAGCTTCCACATTAATTATGTTTGACACAACTCAGTTGATAGTGGCCTGATCACATAAATAAGTTTTTGGGTTCGATTCCCAGTATGATAGGAAAATTTATTATTAATCTTATTGGGGTTTCCCCCTTCACAAATATGAATTAACTGCTGAGGGGGCTGGATGTTGTGTCTGTTCTAGCATTAAGCTAGTTTAGAAGTCGTTTCAGAAAGTACACTTTAAATATCTCAAATAAAAAAAACTGATTATTTTAATCAATTAAGAACTAATACTTTTAATTTAACTGGAAAACTCAGAAAGTAAAATAGAACTATATTAAAACCTTAACTTGCCTGACAAATAGGTTACAGAACTACACTGTGGCCTTACTCCATTGTAAAGAACAAAATTATAGTTTAATCTTGACTGGGACCTTAAAACTCTAACTATGGTGTCGGTAATTCATCCTTACAGAAAAACCTGTTGCAGCGCTCATCTTAGCAAGACTGATATAATTAATAAATGTAATTATTTCTGATTTTAACATCGCCTTTGACTTTCACCGTCTTGCCCTCGGGCTGTTGAAACTGGCGATATAAACGATGTTTTTCCCACGCGCACCACACCAACAAGTGAAAACGAGTTTTAAAAAACAAGTCTGCATGTATAACTTGTTAACAGGAGAATAATTTATTTGTACCAATTACAAGGTTAATTCAATACCGGTCTTGTATGTAATAATACGAATTAATTAAATATACACTGCGTTTTGCACGCTTTAGTTGAAACTTACAATAAAGCTTGCCTCGGCTTGATTTTTAAGCTTGTTGTATTTAGGACAGATACATATGAACTAAAAATTATGTATCAGTGGTCACTGGTCACGTGGTTTGATGTGTCAGGCTCGTAATAGACTGAATTGCTGGTAACGGGGTTGTTGGAATACCAGCCAAGTTCCCTGGGGCGGTGGTGATTTTCCGTGTGTGATTTAACACTTTGGTCATATCATTCCCTCCCCAATATATTTTAATTAGATAATGAGATCTTTTTCTCTAAATAGTTTCTGAAAACAAAGATTTGTCAAGGCAAATAGAAGTACAAAAAAAAAGGTGCTGAACATAATTGATTATCGTAAAACTTTGTTGGATGTATTTTTCAGGTAAAATGATATCGCCACCTCTCTCTGGATGAAATTTGATGCGTTTACTATGAATAATTACTTTACACTTAAAATTAAGTGAGAAATAGCACATGTGTTAAACAAATCGGAACAAAAGTAAGCTTTCATCTTGATTAAAACCCAGGCTCATATACATAAATTTAATATAAGTTATATAGGCACAAACTGGACTCGAAACAAGGTTACTCATAGGTTATCTGCGCTGATGTCGATCAGTATATTTTAGTGACCGTGTAATCAGTTAAGGCAGTGAATATATATAATAGATTTGATAAGTCATTTAAGCTAGGATTAATAAGTCTAGACTACCACCAAGCTTGCACGACATCTTAGCAAGTCAGCAGTTTATCTGCCTAATGACACGAAAGCGTTGGTTTTAATTATTGGCTAGATACATAAACGTATCAGTTGGAAATTTAGCTCGCTCTCTACAAGAGTAGTAAGTTAACTAGGTGGGGCAGAGCTATCATTAGATTATTTTTAAGGGGACCTGAAGTGGATGGGAGAGGGCAAAAGAGGGTAAGGTCATGGTTCTGGGCAAAGTCATCCAAAACAAAACGTCAATTATTTTCTGGGGCTACACTGTAGAATCTCTGATTTTTTCAAGACTCCGATAAGCTACTTGCATAGGCATTGACGAGGAATACAAAAATACATTATCGTCATCTAAATAAAATAGAATGTATATTTGTGTGTTTGTGGTTATGTTTGTAGATGTAAAAACCACAAAATCAAAAACCAAGAAAGAGAGGAAGTTGCAGCTTGGCATTAGCTATGGTTGTATTTAAAGGAACTTGAGGGTGCCCACCTTGGGCGTATTTCAATATTCTAATTTCGCCGTTCGGCTGTTGCCCGACTCAGAGCTATCAACTTGACAGTTACGCCAAGCTAGGATGTCTGCGACAGGGCTGATTTGTTGTTTGAGTACCGAGTCATTGTCATGACTCTTAACC
>CABFVX010000667.1:0-16406 GCA_902151425.1 Timema shepardi
TGTATGTGCACCCTTGGGGCTACTATGGTTGATCTTGGTGAAACCACAAACAACCAATAATGAAACCCCAAAAGTAATAGGACTTGGTGCATTTGCACCTCATTGACGTTCTCTGTTTTCCAATAATACTTAAGAATCCACTTAAGTTGTACAAACAATAAACTCCGCCACTTTTATTTACATTGTTGTGATGTCATCTGGAGAAATATACCTCTATTAAACTACTGAAGGCACAGATAAAGCACTGACATCTAACATTACTGCTATCATTTTTATTTTATTCCCATTTTTATGTTTGATAATACAGAGTGGCTACAAAACATATTTTACGAAATTCCCTGACATTTATAGTGTTTACAGGCAACATTTTTCAATTTTCCCTGACCACTTTTTTCCAGTTTTAATGGTGGATGATGACTTTTGTTTTATTTATTATTGATCACATATTAAAAAATGTTTGTATTTACTAAACATAAACGGTTTTATCAGTTATTTTAAAAATTAAAATATTATTTTATTTAGGTATTACTAACTTTTGATTTACTGTTTGGTTGCGAAATTAATGGGATATTTTAGAGATATTTTTTTAATTCCCTGGCTTTTCCAGGTTTTCCCTCTCTGTAGCCACCATGTAATAACATTCAAAGTGTGTGTGTGCATTGTATTGGGATACTATGTTTATTAGCGTAATTAAATTTAGTTATTAGTTTTTATAAAATAATTAAATTTAGTTAAAGATAATATAACTCAATTTAAATTATTTACTGACATATTGGTTGTTTAATAGTGATAGACAATGTTTTAAATAAAAAGATTAAAACTAATATTATTTTGACAAGAGTTTCAACAGGAATGTATCATGTAGGGCTATTAACAATGCCAGCAGAATTTTGGGAACCATTAAACATAGGACATTGGTTGACCTGGTGGTCTAGGGGTAAGGTGTCGGACCTCTGTGCTGGAGTCCGGGGTTTAATCCTCTGTCCTGGCACAAATTTATCTGATTACCAAACCCTTCCTTCACCTCTGACAAGGCGTGTATTAATCACAACTTGTGAATGTGGGGAATGCCAGGCCTCCGCCGTGGTTCGGATTTCATGTTAAACTGTAGGTCCTCATTTCATCTCACAATCACCCTACCATTACATGTTAGCGTAAGTGCGTATAACCCGAACGGGTAGTAAGACACGGTGCTAACAATAACAACGAAGACGACAATCATGACATAGGACATATATTCTTAATGACGTTTTGTGTTGTTTTCAGTTCTATTATCCACAACTCAATTACTTCCCACATGTATTGATACACCCTGAATTGCTCTTTGGTTGGTTGGATCACAGAAAAATATAATTTCTTGCTGAGCTAGACATTTGTTTCACAACATTTGGGTTCGATTGAGCTATCTTTTTTCAGTCAAATTATTTTTACACAAACATTTTTAAAAGTTTATTTTTAACAGAATATTTTTCTAAATGTACCATTTCCCACCAAGTTAAAAATTCTTCTCAAAAATATACCATTTCCTATCAAGATAGACATTCTATTAAAAAATATACTATTTTCCACCAAGTTAGAAAATCTACTTAATTAATAGTGTGGCAACAAAATAATATTTTGTATGAATATAGCTATTCTTAATAAAAGAGTTTTGTATAAATAGAAGTTAAATAAATAAAATTGACAAAAGTGGTGTGCACTCTATGTTTTGCCAAGTATTTAATTCATTCTAAGGGTGGGGAAAGAAAATAATGACTTCTCGACCGATTATATGTATGGGTCTTTAACACATTAATTTATTTTGAGTACAAAAATAAAATAAATGTAATTTTCCAAAAATGTGTTCACTGATTCCCTGTCACTTAAAGCTAACCAAGTTGAGTTATTTGAAGATTGTGTACAATTAGACAATCTGTAAGCATTCTCTCAAACAAAGAGAATCATTGTATTCTATGTTTTCTTTGTAATGTACTGAGGGTTGGATTACTGACACTAGAAGGAAATTTGTGTTTGCTCTTTAGTAAGACCAAGTCTTCTTTAGACCGCTTTTGTAACATAGGACTACACCTAGTGACCCCAACGTTCATTAACTTAGACTTTCTAAATGTGCACAACAATTTTAACCTGGAGGCTGTGTTTCTGGTGTTTCCTTCGCTCTGACCTGTGGGAAAAACAACTAAAACAATTTAAAAAAAGTATTTCTTTAAATCATTATATTGACCTCTCGAAACAATGTTTAAGTCAACTTTTTTATTTCAGGAAATGACATTTCTATCACAGATGCAATGAAACTTTCACTGACAACAGAAGATGGATTACCGATGCCAACAGTAAGTTGGTTTTATTATTTTTAAAAGGGTTTAAATTTACATTTATCAAAGTTTGTGAGTTCAATAATCCATTTTATTTTTTTGTCATCGCATTTCACAACTCATTTGGGTTATAGGAATGTGTACAAATTATGTCACTTTGCTAGGGATGAGAAAGGTTGAATTCAGAGGAAGTGTACCTGTATTTTTGTAGAGGGAAAGTGCAAAATTAATTAGGAAAAAACTACTCTCAAAACGTCCGACAGGGCAGGGGTGCAGAATATGTCCCAATGCGCGAATGAAGTTCGGGGGAAATTTGAGGCAGGGAAAAGTCCAACAATTTTGTTGACTCTTTAGTACATTCTGGTTCTGATATGGTAGTTTCATTTGTATTAAAAACTAAGACCGATGACACTCAACACCGACACTATCAGTATGTGCCATAGGGAGGCAGTTTCGGTATAAGCACAGAGTTGTGGTGTCTAGAGGCTAAAATAACGTGTCAGAGGTTGTTTTGTTTTAGTTTGAATTCAGTCACCCATTATATCACAGCCTAATTGCACGGTGATGCGTGCACAGTTTATTTAAACTCGTGACATGCATATTGTTATAGTTGTGTAGCCATGAAATTGTTGTATTTAGTGGACCTATTAGAGATTGTACATTGTACAATAGATACATGTTTATAAAAAATTAGATGGTTTAGTGAAATAAATGTTTATTATATCATCTGTGCTTATTGTGAATGGCATGGCAAACGTGATAAACACGGATATCACGTATCTAATAAACATCCCCAAGAGAAACCTAGAAGTAAGGATAAAGGGAGTATTGCAAGTTTTGTAAAACATAAATTATGTGGTCAGGAAAAACTCATATTCGTAAATAGCGATAGTATTTCCCCTAGTGTGGTTGATAGTGATACACTTTGCAGTAGTGGCGAGTATATGAAAAAACTAAAAGTCTATGAAAATCAACAATTGAACCAAGGCCTCCCGAGATTACACTCTATTGCCTCTTACTCTCGAGATGTAAAATTAAATGTTGGTACCAGTAAGCCCACTGGTATCAATGAACAATTAATAACAATATGTAATACAATGAGATGGGAGAAAACTAAATTTTTTACAAGTTAGGTATTATAAAAGTAACTATGATTAAAATATGTTTCAATTTGAATTTTCAAACTATGTAAAAAATTCAATATATTATTTTGAGCGCTATGGTTTTCGGGGATTTTTTGTTGTTGAAAATGTTATATTCTGGGGAAATATTGGCTCTCTGAACATATTCTGCACCCCTGCAATGGGGAATAGAGTCTTGATCTCACTGCCATTGGCAGTCCAATCTATTGTGAGTGTGACACTATTTGATGCCAAAGCGAGTTAGGTAATCCAAAGTTATTAGTTTTATTTTTTCATTGAGTCTAACTAAACCCTCACAAGAAGTCACCTGGTCAAGCTTGCAATATACTTTGACTGCTAGTTGAGCTTAAAAACCACATTGTCAAAAAATATCATGCTTGTCTGACCGAAGTTCAAAACTATGCCTTCTGGTTCAAAGTTAACCCTGCTAGTGTGAACCTAATCTTACTGATTGTTTTCGCTGCAGAAGAGCGAGCAACCTCCTGAGGCCGGTGAAGAATCTGAGCCGGGAGAAGGGAGGAGCGGCTCACCAGTACCTGGGGAAAATAATCCAGGCAAACAAAAGCCTACTGGGCTCTTCCTGACCACAGTGGCGACAACAGAGCGCAGACCATCCAAAGAATCGCTGGCATCCAGTATGAGCATGTTGTTCCCACACAGCCTTGAGAGTGATAAGTACTTGTATGGGGTGACTTGGGGTTGTGTGCTCATGTTGCTCTGGAAGTACTTGTGGGTGCTTCATCTCATTCCCATACCTGTCTCCATCTACATCTTTAAGCATGTGGGTAAGTTTGAGTTCAGGGTAAACTTATTGTGTGTTTATTGTGAGCCATACACATTTCAATCTGGTACAACCAGTAGCATAAATGTGAAGCCCAAATCACCAGTGATTGCGTTTCTGATAGCCAACGTTCACACATCAATCACAGATTTTGCCATAAATATTAGTGTTGAATACCCTGAGCATAGGATGAATCCTGGATAACGCTTTGTTAGAACATTGACAAACCAGGCCAAAGGTATCAGGTTCACTTCCCATGTATATGTGTCATTTTTCACATATATTTAAACATTACATAGTTTACAACAACCAACTAAAAGGGGCAATAGGTTTATGGGATAATGCAGATGTGGAAGTGCGTAAAAAGAGTAGTTTCAAATGAAATTGTTAGCATATTGCTTTTTAAAATTAGCATTTTTGTATTGCATTTTAATTTAATGACCTGCCTCAGTGATAAAATGGTCTAAGTAGTCACGCTGCAAAAGACAGGACTGCTGATGACGGGGAGATAAAGGTTCAACCCGGTCTGGTGTGCTATTAAGGCTGGTTTTCCCTGAATAATTTTCCACTCTCCCTCCACACTAAATTCACCTTTCTAATACATAACAAATGAGTGTAATTAGTACATATGCCTATAGCTCGAATGAGTAATAAGGTGTGGTACTGAACATTTAAAAAAAAATTCATAGCACTTTGTAGTATCTCAAGTGAAGTTAAACTAAATTATATTTTAGTCATTTTTCTTAATCCTGTAAGTTGTAAAGCTCAGTGTATTTATTGGTAAGATTTCAACAAACTTCAAAATTCAACGTATAATTTATTTAAACAGTCTTTTAAGCAACTAAGAACATTAGATTGTTTTCACATTGAAAAAATTTCATTGAATGTATATTTGTTAAAGTTGACTTAGATTGGCATTTCTAGTACTAACCAAATTTAATTTTATTTTATTTTTATTAGGACACAATATTCATAGATTTATCTTGGAAACATTTATATCTTTATGCTACTTGTTATTACATATTGTATCATTTTCAAATTAGAATTCCCAATTAACCTATGGTTAGAATTGTCAAAGCTCACTTTCCAAACAATTCTCTCATATAGTTAATTACATGGCTCTTTGCATAAGCTATTATCTTTGCATATTACCAGTGTTTAATTCCACTCTATGTGTCCAAAAATACTAATGTTCAAAGGAATAAACATTTATTGTGATATGACATGTAAAGGTTGTGAGCTTGGGCTCACATGTGAATATTACTCTGTCACAACCCGTGCAGCAGCTTTGTACCTTTTTGGGACTTTGAGGGTATTTTTCTTCCTCAGGTGCCTCATTAGGGCTGTGGGGGCAGATCTCCAAGTATGCCCGATACATTTACGACCTAATCTATGTTTGGTGCATGCAACGCAAGCACGCGCTTTTCCCTCCATCTGTTAGAGGCCTCGTCAAGGTAAGGAAATATTACTTGTCTGGTTAACTTGACTCAACAGTTTTAGAAAGTCCCATGGGGAGTGTTGCTAAATAAACCTGTGTGAAGCCTAGATCCACAATTTTAAATTGTATATAAATCTTTGTTTACTGACTTAAATCGAACAAACCGCTTTGTAAAATTTTCTAATCATTTATTGTATTGCGACTTTTTTAAACTTTAATCCAAATAAAATACTACTGTAAATGATGTATTTTTAATCTTATCCATAAACAATTGCATAGACAAAGTGATTAGATTATTAATGTTAGAAAAGTCATAAAATTAAATGAGCAAATCAAATAATGTGAATTATTCCATTATAATAAAATGAAAACAAAGCCAAATGAATTATATAAAGTATTTTGATGACATTGTTGATAATACTTTAATAATAATAGTTTGAATTTCAAGAAAAATAAGTTTACTAAGAGAATTTAAATTTTAGTTTCAAACTTTAAATAAATCCCATCTAATCCTAATATTGAATCTATTTAGTTTTAAAATTTTGAATCTAATTTGAAAATATCAAATATTAAGATTTTGGAATTTTTAAACAAATATGAATCAGAGCTGGATTCATATTTAAATCTTGACTAAGCATTTCAAGTATTAAAAATCTGCAATATAATTTATGTTAACAGACGCAGTCCACTATGATTATACGGTCATAGTTGCTAGTAACCCAAGCCTGTTAAGTGTCTAAAATCCCCCAAAAATAAAATAAAATAGGATAGCTTGTGTCACTCTCAAGTTACATGCAAGATTGTTGGATCTATATTTCATTATAATTCATCAATAAAAAAACCCAGATATTACAACTTGCAAACTAATTTGAAATAATAACAATCTTTAATTTAACTAGTACTGATTTTTCTATTGTTGCAGCTTCAGAAAGAGCTCAATAAAACTGTTGTACAGTCTCTTAAGGATTCAATTGACTCTGCAGCTTCGATAGTTGTCATATTTGGGCTTATCATGTTCACTATCTGTGCCTCCATATTCATTGCTGTGCAGGTATGTTGGATAGTGTCGCTATTTGTCATATTTGGACCTAACTTGTGAACCCTTTGTTGCATCAGTTTTAAAAGAGGTTTTTCCTTTCTGTGAAAAAAAGTTAACAAAATCTAGGTTTACTGAACATTTTTTACAACTCTTTTATTTCGATAAGAGCAACATAACATGGTTTTGTAGTATCTTAAATTATTTTACAATCATTACTATTGAGTATTGAGGTTTAAGTTCCCATTTTTATTGATTAACAATCTTAAATTTGACCTTTATTTTTCTTTTCTCGATTTGTGAACATTTACCATTTCAATCTTTTCCCATGTGTTAGTTAACCTTAGATTGAAATATGTAATTTATTTTTAATATATCATATTGTATAATGTTAGGCCAATCAGCTATTTCTATAATTCTGTCAATTATCCCCTTGTTAAGGAAACTTTTTTACAGGTAATTTTATTGT
Organism: Timema shepardi; assembly: GCA_902151425.1. NCBI lineage: Eukaryota > Metazoa > Arthropoda > Insecta > Phasmatodea > Timematidae > Timema > Timema shepardi. Next base: position 7,179 of record CABFVX010000667.1, read on the forward strand.
CTTTTTTTGGTCATTTTGGATATTTAGTTCATATTTTCTTGGTTTACATCAATTTTGATCCAGCCCTAGTACTCGGTTATACAGAATGTCCCAAAAGTGATGCTGCACCATAGGCTAAACAGCAATTCACATGATATGTTTGATATGCTTATCATCCTCTTGCATGCAGAGGCTAAGATTGGTGACCCAGTAATTCCACACACGTTCCAAGATGTCAGAGTTCACCGCCTGGAACTTGTGGAATTCTTACCTTTAAACGAGGAAATGACATATTCCATTTTCACCTATAATACATACATTTTGGGTCATTCTGTATTTGAAACAACAACAAAATGTGGGTCTGTGTGTGCACACACATGTGTGCATGTGTGTACATAATGAAAATATACCCAAGCAAAAAAGCCATGCCTGATCTGCTGCTACAACACACGTCATATGGGTACATTTAAATTTAAAATATGCCGGCATTTAAACTAAACTGATAAAAATAAAACTGAATGCAATGAAAAACTACCTAATTTCAAATTTAGCTAGAGTGTTTAATCCAAGAATTTTAATTTTCTGGAATTTGTAAGATAAGAATTGAGGTATCGAAAATAGTAATATTAAACTAGATTCTTGATTCTTGCAGTACCGGTAAGATTCTGGGTATAGAGATATCGAGTTTGACATATCTAATTTAAATGAAATATCTCAATATTAATATCATTATCTAAAAATTGGTTTGCTTATGTGGCAGTTAATATCAAGTAAAGTGCGCACCATCTATTATTACGTGTGCTGTGTTCATGGAGAAAATAAATAGTTTGCTTGTTATAAAATCTTTTTTACTTAATTTTGTATACATAAAAGTTTATATTTTCCTAAAATCATAAAGTGAACAATAATAAGGCCCATCTGGTGTAATTTTGGGAGATTTGGTAGTTTTACTCATTTCTATAATGATATACATACTAGAGATGGATCCTTTGAATCCATAAAATCTCTCAAAGTTAAAGGATTCAAAAAAATTAATGTTCTATATTAAAAAAAAAGTTATCTTGTTCTTTGAAATTTTAAATAAAATCTATTTTTACTTTCCCTGGACACCTCAAAGAGAAAGTATTGTGTTTTTCAAAAAATTTAAACTTGAAATTTTGATAAATGTCGACTTTCATGACCCCCTGAAACAAAAAAAAAGGTGTTTTTGCGAGGCCGTCTGTCTGTACCTTGGGCTAGAGCTGAACCTATTTTACCAATTGGACTAAAATTTGGTATCTGGGGTTTTTATAAGGTCCCCTCAAGTGGTTTACTGAAGGGCAAAAAGAAAAAAACCTCTATTTTATCAAAATTTGCTCAAAGGATATTGATTAATTTTCTTTATCTAAACACTGTTTATCACTATAAACAAATGGAAACTACCATTGAAAATGACTTTAAGGTTACTTTACAGAAGGGAGATTTTTCCATTTTCCCCATTTCTCCGCATATATTTCAGATATGAAATATCTTATCATTGTAAAGGTGTATTACTATTAAAGATAAAAATCTTTTATTTGAAATATATTTTTAATTTTTATAAAACTAATAGTTTCTGAACCATGAGCATATATATATATATATGTGTGTGTTTTTACTTTTTAATCCAGATCTTTGAAAATAAAATGATAGATTATTAGGAAAATGGTAGAGCACATATATATATATATATATATATACATACACACACTTCAATATTTCGATGCTATTATAGCATCGAAATACTGAAGTGTGTAAATATGTGTTAGTGTTTTTACTTTTATTTGTGCTCTAACATTTTCCTAATATTCTATCATTTTGTTTATTACTAAATGTTTTTGTTCCATGCACTTTTTTCATACATAAGATCTTTGAAAATGAAATTGATTTCTTATGCTCTTTGGTTTACAAAGATGTTCTCTTTTCTCAATTATTTTTCTGTAACAGTGTTCCTAGTTCATAATGCCATAGATTAAATAAGTAACATTTTATATTATTTCATTTATGATCCTTGGTGTAGTGTTTCTACAACAATGTCCATACCTATTATTTTGTTTCACAAATCTTTAATAAATGTATACTTTAAGATAAAAGAGGGAGAAAGTCTGTGCGATGCGCGGTACCCTTTATTTTAAGAACACATTTGATGCTTACTAAAATATTATTATAGGACAAACTTAACAGTCAGGTCATGAACTTAATACACAATGTGAATAAAACCAGAAGTGAGGGGGGAAATTACACTAATGTGGGAAAGTTAAACATTTCAGCTATTTTATTTTTTTAATATTCTTATTAGAGAATCATAGTTTAAATGAAAATTTGGATTCAAGATAAAGAGGATTTTACTAATCTCTAATATTGAGAAATTTTTCTCTTCAAGTATTTTGCTAAATATGTATGCTATGTCTGGTTGGAAATCAAAGAGGTTGAAATGTTACAACATGTACTAAACTAAGCACTCATGCTCTAACCTTTTTAAACCCTATGTTTGTCTTGTCAAGCTCTATGCGGAGTGTATTCATATCGTCCAAGTGTGTGCCAGTGCCATAAACTCTACTGTGGTTCACAATGAGGAACTGATGAAACTCCTGCCTGAAGGATGGCAGGACAAGATTAACTCGGTGCTAGACGATGCCTATGTTTATGGTCGAGAAGGCATCTCCAATTTGGTGAGTTGCTAATTTATGAGTTAATTCCAATTAAAATATTGCTCTACAAACTTATTTGGGATGGCTTAGTGGCACTATATGAAATCAATTTAAATCTCTACTTGTTCATTAAGGATTAGTTTATTAACATTGAAGTCGGTGACCTGGCAGCCTAGGTGTAAGGTGTCAGACTTATGTGCTGGCGGCCGGGTATCAATCCTCGGTCGCGGCAAAGATTTATCTGATTACCAAACCCTTTCTTCACCTCTGACAAGACATCTTGTGAATGTGGGGAATGCCAGGCCTCCACCATGGTTCGGATTCCACGTTAAACTGTAGGTCCTTCATTTCATCTCACAATCGCCCTACCATTACACATTAGCGTAAGTGCGTATAACCCGAACGGGTTGTAAGACGCGGTGCTAATAATAATAATATTATTAACATTGAAAGGACGATAAATGAAGAAGACTTACACACTTCAAAAAAATTGAGCTCTTAAATTTTTTAACACAGTGTACAAACTGCAAAACCTTTTTTATTTAAAAAAAAATCGAAAATATGAAATTACCCAAAGTAAAATAAAGTTTTGAATTATTTTTAAAGTTATTCTTTGTAAAAAAAATATAACTTCTATGTGCATGTTTTTTGGGGTTTTAGGGGTGATTTTTTTGTTAGAGAATATTTTTGAATTGAATCTGAATAATTTAAAATTTAAATATCTATTAAAATCTAGACCTAACTAGGTATTATATACTGGTATGGATGGTTTAGATAAATATATTCTCATTTTGGTATAGACCTAAATTTTGAAATTCAGAAGTGACAGCTGCTAAACACATGTTTTTGCAGATCATCTGGCTCGGTGTAGGGATACGTAATTTGGTCTGGTAACTTTTTAAAGCTGTCAACTGTCAGCACCAAAGAAGCCGTGGGGCTACTGTAGCAAGATTATGCCATGCAAATGCAATTAAAAATAAATTTAAAGAGCATTATCATTTATATTAACAATCCGTATACCAGCAAATGAAATACTATAGTACCAAAAAGGTTAAAGTATTCTTATTACTTACTACTAAACTGTATTGACAATAGCAACACGACCAGCAATACATATCAAACTTGTTTTTAAATTGTACCCATATCCTAAGAGTCTGTTGTGCTAACACAAAATACAGAATCAACATGGCAGGTAACAGTTGAACTCTCATGATAATTTCTTGACAAAGGATATTTTGATTTGGTTTTAGTGAACAAACCCGCCTCGGTGGCGTAGTTGGCTAACGCGCTTGTTGTGTTGAGCTCGACTGCTGAGGACGGGGAGATCGAGGTTCGAATCTCGGTTAGGTGAACTTGGGGTGGTTTTTCACTCTCCCTCCACGCAAATGCGGGTTCACTTCCTCTAATTCAACCTTCCCAATTCCTAATCCATTAGAGTAATTAGTACTTAAAGCGCATAACCCGAACGGGTAGTAAGACGTGGTGCTAAATATATAAATTATATTTAGTGAACAACTAATTGATAAAATAGTATTAATATTTAAAATGGAGATAGTATGCTTTATCCGTCCCATTCTCAGCCTTCTCTTTCTTAAAATTGCTAAAATATTTATATCAACTGTACAGTTTTCCAAACATAAAAACATGTTGAATCAATTTGACTAAAACAAACTTTGAAATTAAATAAGAAAAAGTTCCACTCACCTGACAGGTATTATATATTATCCTATGAGCTCATTGCTGTAATAAGACGAGTTTATATATTTACTATTATGATACTTTCCCAGCTTAACCAAACCTATCATGTGTTATTATATTAAATTAATAATTATAGATAAAAAAACTTTTATGTTACATCCATTACTGTTTCCAACCTTTGGTCTGGGTCAGTTTTTTTATTTGCTACTGGCTTGCTAGGCCTGTTGTAGCTTCATATCCGTTATAAAATAACTTAAATCTAAAACAGACACAACATACAGTCCCCAGCCGTTAATGCGTCACTGTGAAATGGTAAACCCATATTTAACCAATTATAAAATGAAGATGATCCGCCATGCTAATAATCGACCCTGGCACCCTTAACTCAATAGACAGAAACGCTAGGTGTTGGATAGATAAAATAAGCTATTTAATGTATTAATTAAATGGGAGTGGTAAACATCATATGATGACATCATATTCTTTTTAGTGTGAAGGATCATGAGTGCAGCGCAAAGCATGAAAGGAAAATTATATGCCATCATCAATATTTACATTTCAAAGGCAATTTGGGTGATTCATGTTCGAGTTTTGTTTAGATGTAGTGTTTATTTAAAGTGTTATATATGTATAAATCTTGAGGTCATTTGATTTGATGTACTTTTGTATGTATAATTGTGAATAAAATATCTAAACTTTGAACCATAAAAATGAAATTATCCTAACATGGGACTGATAAAATTACTATCAACTCTAAAATTACTGAAAAAATATGTATCATTTCAAATAATCATTGCATGGTATATTAAACTTTATGGGGAAATTGAATAAACCAATATCTGTGTTTATATAATATATCTCTATAAGGAAAACTTTTTTCGCTTTATGAGGTAATTGTATTAGATTTGGAAGGTGTAGGAAAGCAATGTAAAATGTGAACTAGGTTTTTCTTTTCATTGTAAAAGCCATATTGTGTTAGTCCCTTTTATGAATATCTGTGTTTAGGTATTCAAAAATGTCTAGAGTTCATAATTTAAGAATTTACTATTCAAAGATAAAATACGAATAATTAAGAAATTTATATTCAATTTTTTTAATTTTCGCACATACTTAATATTTTTGTAACTTCAGAGACTATATATAATTTTCAAGCTATAATCACATGTATTTTAATTACTGCAGATTTTTGTCATATGGACATTAATTTGTAATTTAAATAACAGCACAATATGACAAAAATTGATCATCATCATCACCATTATCAACTGTTTCCAGCCTGTGGCTGGGTCAGTTTAGTAAAATGCCTCATTATTCCTTTCTCCTTCCACAATTCTTCCTTCTTTAATTTTTTTCCATTACTCTCCTCTCACTTGTACACTCTCTTACAGTCTTTTTCCTACATACTTCATTTCCAACATTTTCTTTGTCATCCTCTCTTTTTCCATCCTCATTACATGCTCATACTGTCTCGGTCTTGCTTCCTCTACTATCTCATGTACTAACTGTACCCCCACTCTTTCCGGGATAACTTCATTCCTAAGCCTATTTCTCCTTGTGACAGCTAACATGCTCCTTACAAAATTTATTCTCATGGTCTCCACTTTCCTAGTCTCTCTTTCATTCAATCTCCATGTTTCTGCTGCATATGTGACATTGGGTACAAAGTACTACCCTGTACAACACTTACTTACACCTAAAGGTCATTTCTCTTCTCCATAGCAAGTCTCTTACACACCTATAGAATAACTTTCCCTGCTCTGTCCTCTTCTCATTAAATCCTCTCTGCTTCCACCTTTTGCCTCAATCACACTTCAAAGATATATTTCGTTCTGTACTTTTCTCGGCTCTATTCCATCCAACTTCATAGCTTTACTGGGCCTTATGCTCTTCTGTGTCTTTACCATCACTTCACACTTTGCCATACTAAATTTAATTCCACATTCTTTCACTTTCCCATTCCATTTATGTAACTTTTCCTGTACTTTCCCTCCTCCTCCCCCCATACCATCAAGTAATCAGCAAACACTTTCCTCCCACTTTGTTCATGACCATTTCCATTACCATTACAAAAATAAGAGGGAACTTTACGGCTTCACTACTTTTTTTTAAATTCCCACCGTCCTCCCACTCTCTGTTTTAACAAAACTCCTGTTAGCCTCATACATGCTTTTCACTCTGAGGCAGACCTGCTACTCGGGTGTAGGCCACAGCATGCTTAGTAACCTGGTGGCCGAAATTGCTCCCACTCCTCTCCGGGAGAAATAATACACAAAGAGGTAATGAAAGAGTTATTTATTGACAAAGGAACATAGAGATAACAAGTACAAATTGTGAATAAAGTGGGATAGAATGATAGCATTAGAGCAGCAGTTACCAAACTGGGGTTCGCCAAAATATCTATGTAATGGCGGATTTTTGCAGCAACTGTTTATTGTACAACACTGAAGTCAGGTGGTTATCTCGAGGTAGAACTCTTACAAGATTGTTTGAACTTAAACATGAAGTTTTCATTTTTTTACCAACCACCCCCTTCACAAAGCAAAGCGCATACAAGATCAAATATGGCCCCAGGCTATGGTTTATTTGGCAGACATTTTCTCAAAAATGAACAGTTTAAACCCCTCTCTTCAGGGTTCAAATATTAACGTTTTTATTGAACAAGACTGTATCGAGTCATTCATAATAAATATTAACTTTTGAGTAACGTGTTTAGTTAGCAATTAAACAGAGTGCTTTGATACCCTTCATGACTTCATGGTAGAATATCTGCTTTCTTTGGACAAAAATGTAAAGAACGTGGTTATAGAACACATGAAGGAACTTAAAAAAACCTTCAGAGAATATTTCCCAGCCATAGTAACAATTGGATTCACAATCCCCTGGAAGAAACAGCAGTTTTGAAATCCTCCACATTAAGCACGAGTGAAAAAGAGCAGCTCATTGACATTTTTACTGATTTTGAACTGAAGAAAAGCTATAGATCTTTGTCATTAATTGGTTTTTGGTTAAGTCTAAAGGAGGAGTTCTTATTATTAAAGAATTTAACTATTACAGCTTTGTTAACATTTTATTCTACATATTTGAGCGAGAAATATTTTTCTTCACATGCCTATAAAAACTAAATACAGGAACAGCCTCAATGCTAAAAGTGATTTGAGACTTTATTTATCGTCTATGGTTCCTGGTTTTAAAGCTCCGTGCCATCTAAAACAAGCGCATCCTTCTCACTAAGTCACGTGAAGAGGTGAGTATCTGTTAAAACTTGTTAAAAAAATGTAAACTTAAATCGGCATGGAATTATCTGATTAAAGGAGGGTATTTCAGCTATGTCAAAGCAGCAATTTCCAGTACCACTTGAAAAAACTTGTGGAATGAAATAATATTGTGACAGTAAAGATATTAAAATTTTACTTCAGTACTTTGCTTATTTAATTTAATCTTTAATTTTTAAAACAAATGTATAATTATTTGAACTTTTACTTAAGTAGTTTCAATATTATTTCATTATATTTGGTAAGGTATCCCAAAGTACCTACTGAGCTATAGTAGGTTAAGTTAAAGGTATTAAATATTTTGATTACAATTGATAAATAAATTTCATAAAAATTAGGTATAAAATTAAGTGCGTGGCTATTTATGTTTACAAAGGTGTTCGTGCAACTCAGATGTTTGTGAAAGGGGTTGCGGGTCTAGAAAGTTTGGGAACTGTTGCATTAGAGTAACAATATAATTAGCCCTGATACACTGATGATTCCAAAAACTCATCTCATGGTGAAGCCTAATTATCCCAAAGGTATACAAACTGTAATATGAATTTATTCAATTGTTGAAATAAATACTCTATATATAAAGTCAAAGCAGACGTAAAGTTATGGATAGCATTGTTCTATGTTAATTTCTATCCGTCTAGCGGCAGTCATACAAACCATATATTTAACCATCAACAATATTTACAGTTGATTTAAACTATGCTTGCCCTCTTACAGCAACTCAAACAAAATTAATTTGTATATACCATTCACAATAATGTTTTAAGTTGATATGAATAAATTACGCCGACTGGCGGCTTCCTATCATCCATAACAGGATATAACTAAGCTTAAATGACAGTAAGGTCATCCTAACCATTTATCTGCCTCCTTCTAAATTTAACCAAGAAACATTATAATGATGAACAAAATAATATTCAAAGTCAGTTAGGGAACCCTGCAATCTAGTGGATGATGAACAAGTTAACCATGAAAAGAATAAGCATTTAGCAAATGTTGCCATCAAATGAGCTCAATTTAAATCTAACAAGAAATTTAAATCTAAACAACAAAGTTTAAAATTAGAATAAGATTCTCCTGCCATTAAGTGGGGGCCTATAAGCCTAACCTAGAGGTAAATAAATATTTATCAAATTATGGTGTCCGGTGGCCTCAAGCCAAGTTCAACATGAAATATATATTTTTAAACTCTAACAAAGTTATAATGTCACAAAGTTGATAAATCCAAATTACATGTAAATAAGTATTTAGCAAGCAATACCATCTATTAGCAAACTAACAGACGCCACCTGTATAAAATATGTCTTAAAATCAACCTGTGAAGCGGAAAAACAGATTACTATATACAAGCTTGGGGATATGATTTTACCCTAATAAATTTATAATTCAAAGTGTAACCGGCTCTAACAGCACAAAATTTAATCAAAGAGAACATCCTCAATCAAGAATATAAATTTTACATTTATAATTTCAAAAAATCAATTTAGAATAAGTTTAATCATTTAAGCCAAAAATAAATTTAGAACGTGCAGACTAAACCATATCCAACAGCACCACTTACCTCTCTGAAGCCAGTATTGTAATGAATAACAAGCTAGCAAACTCTAGCCATA
>CABFVX010000667.1:25152-36753 GCA_902151425.1 Timema shepardi
GTTAATACAGCGTCCTGAACCCATAACCTGTTAGTTTTATTTATGAAAGAATAATAAACAATTAAAGAACAAAGAGCACATGCTCGCCACTCGAGATATAGACCGGAACTAACAAAGACGTTGCACAAGCCGCTTTGGTGACGTCATCAGAGGAGTGGCTTCATAAATCTGAAAGTAGAATAGTTACTAAACTCGTGTTTGTTATTATAGACCTAGTTAAGAGAATGTTCATTTATTATACACAACAATAATAATAATAATAATAATAATAATAATAATAATAATAATAATAATAATAATAATAAACAGGTCGGTGCATGCATGCTCTTGAGCTGCGGTCGGACCAACCAGAGCGTCAGACTAGCCGAGGGCAGACTAGAGAGGTTCTACTGTATGTTTATCTTAGCATGTGACCTGGTTTGTTCCTAGTAACCAAAAGTAAGTTCTAGTAAACTTATGGTTATCACTGTGGAAGGTCAGGCTAAACCGCAGTTCATCATCTATGTACCAGGTTCCTTTTCACACCCCAGAAGTCCAAGAGTGTTTTTCAAGATCTCATTTATCTACAGAATGACCATAATTTTTTTTCTCCCCTCAAATTTCTTTCAATTTTATTTGAAATGAGAAAATCCTTGTTCTTAAACTATTTGTTGCATTTTAGAGATTTCATTGAGAACAAACAATATTACTGTCTCACTGTTTTATATAAACTAGTTTTGGTGAGTGATGGATACATTTGTTGCTGTGGCGTTATGTATACCAGGCCTGGGTGATGCTTATTATTGGAATGGTATGTCAGGTCCGGCGTTGGCTTAAAGATGTAGACCAGTCAAAGGCGGTAGAGTTGGAGCAGCAGCTATTGGAGCTGTGGGATCATGTGTACCAGGCCTGGATGATGTCTGCCGTGGAAACATCACCGGTGGGCCCCTCTGTCTCGTCCAGTGCCGTTTTTGCCAGCTGGGACAATGTGCTCAACTACTTTCACAAGACACCAGGTTAGTTGCTGGTGACCAGGAATTTTTATGTTTTTGTGCAGACATATCTTGAAATGATTATTTATAAACAATTGAAGTTCAAAGGGAAAATTGGTGAGAAATGAAAATATTTTTTGTTTCAGAGCTGTTCAATGTGACAGCAATTGTGGCATTTGCCCGGGAGAATCTGGAGACGCTCATGTCACTGGTCGATTCTTTGTGGACTTTATTTAAAGGGAACATCAGTCTAGCTCTCTACTCCTTCACCGCCTTCTTTTCTGTCGTGTTTGGAGGAGGCTTCGCCGTGCTAAACTTCATTGTCAACCTGGTATATATCATTAACAGCAGAGTTACAAGCGAGTGACCACCTGGTTTGGCACTGGCACATTAATTTGCTATCCACATGGTTGGTCATGCAGAAATAGGCATCACTCTTGTATTGTTTAGTTTGCTGATGGTGGGGAGGCCAATGTCAAATCTCAGTTAGTGTACTTAAGTGTTTTTTCTAAATAGTTTCCACTCTCCACCTCCACAAATTCAAGTACACTTAAAAAGGACATGTTGAATTTAAGTGTTACATTATAATGTACTTAAAAATTGCCCCTCTCTTGTTTATTTTGATTAAATACTTTAAATATTTGACAAGCATTACTGATGCTAAAGCATATCAACAATAAGTGATTAAAAAAACTAGTGTTAAATGATGGAACATAACAAATTGAAATAGAAATGCTGCTATAACAAGACTATTTCTGATATAACTCATGTCTCACATACAGGTAGTGTTCTTGACAGCACTCTTCTATCTCTTGAGCTCCAGTGGGAACCTTTATAAGCCCTTTGATCTCATCACCAACTTCAGTCCACAGAGCGGAGGCAGGTATGTGAGAGAGAGCTAAGTCGATCTTTCTTCTGGCAATTTAAGAAAAACAACTATCTACCCATCCAAAAAGGGGCATGCATACAAGGTGTTGTTTAGTTTTACTGGTGGCAGGAAGGTCAGGGGTTGAATCCTAGTTGGGTGTTTTTAGGACTTTTTGTCTAAATAGTTTTCCACCTTTTACCCTTTATGCAACTGCAGCTGCATTTCCTATAAATAATAAATCCCACATTCCTACCCCATTAGTGTGTTGATATTCACCTGGCAGGGTAAGGTATATGAATACATATCCACCTAAGGGTTGTAAGCTTGGGTTCGATCCACCTAATGCACTGGAGGTGGTTTTCTCGTTAATGTGGCTCACTACTTTTGATTCATTTTTAGGTTGGGATATTTTAGGGATGTAAAACTTGCTTTCTTGATACCCTCGTTTCTTAATGATATTGAAAGATTCAAGAATTAATCTTAAATTTTAATTTTAATATCTCGATTCTTAGCTCTCAAATTTCAGTAAATGAAAGTTCTGGCATTAAAACAGATTGACAAAACTTTGAATTGTGTTGTTTTTCATTGAGTTTGTTATTAGTTTTTAGGTCAATCTAGTTCATTACTAAGAAGTTGTACTCAGCATTACCTTTGTGTAATAGTTATCTTCCACAGATCAAACATTATTTACTCCTTTGTCACTTTTTATTTCTTTCGCTAATATATTTAAATATGTAGTGTAAATAATTAACATATTATAATACAATACTAGATATATAAAAATAAATTTAAGTTATAATATTGATAAACAAAATTTTAGAAACAACACTTTGAGTTTAAAATGTAAGATTCAAAATCAAGAAAAACATTAACTGTAACATTTATAGAAAATAATTATATCGAAATATAAAGCATGTGTCACTCACTCTACCTTAAAGTGCCTACTTCAGAGTGGATATAGTGTTCAAACATTTTTTTTGGGGGGGGATCCCGAATTTGGGACTAGAAATCTACCAGGGACAAATCTTATATAAGAAAGCCTTTAAAATCAACCTAAGGGACTTCAATAATAAATAATTAATACTGTAATTTTTTTTTAACTCTCTGAATGTTCAGGTTTGCAAGGGCTCTTGAGGAGGCAGTGAATGGTGTCTTCAAAGCATCTTTCAAGATGGCTGTATTCTTTGGTCTCTGGACTTGGCTTGTTCATAACTTTTTTCAGGTGCAAGTGGTGTACCTGCCATCAGGTGAGTTTATTGATTTAAATTCAACAACTTCAAATGTTTATAACTAAGATGCTAATGCAAGGATTTTAATTCGAGTGAACTGTAGCAGTTGTAAGATATTTTTTTAACCAATTACTGTTGTAGTTCCTTCACATAAAATTAAAGAGTCTAGTTTTTAAACTCAAGACAGTTCCTTCAAAGTTTTAGAACCCCTAGAATCAGATATTAAAAATGGAACCAGAATCCACAAACAAATTTATTAGTTACTTTTATGAAGGAACCAAAACCAAAATAAGAACCTGATAAATAAATTACCACTAACCGGAATTCTTGCAAGAGTGCTGACCTTCTATTTGCATTGTCTACCTTAAACACCCTTACCTTCCCCCCTGCCCCCCTATATAAGCTTGTAGTTGAGGAAGAAAAAAATAATTGTTTACTTAAAGTACGCTGGCTACCATTAGCTTCAGAACAAAGGACATGGCTCTCTGCCCTGAAGCTAAGCTGTGATACGAAGGGCCCAGAAGTTGATGAACCTAAAAATAAAAAATAAATCACTCAAAAACTCGGTTTTTTATGTCTTCAAAAATACAAAAGATGCTCATAAAAATCAAATATATTTAAACTCCAATTGTTGTTCTTGTCCGTTTATGCTAATGGCTGGGGAATCTTGCTAAGGAACAGATAAATAATAAATTGTATGATCAATACACTTATTAAAACAAAAAGGCAGAACATTTGTGTACATGAGCAAAAGATAGCCGAAAATTACATCTTAGATTTACCTTATGCTGCATTGCAATGCACATCGAAGGTCATCTTCAAATTCTCAGGTGTGAATAATCAGTGTTTATTGGCCAAGAGGTTTTGTACCTGGAGAAGTTGCGCTCTACATTCACAGATGATATTGGATTATACTTGAAGTAAGGAATGTCACCTGGCGATATGTCCTCTTCATTGTCTTCTAAAGAGTCACTGTTACCTATCATTACATCGGCAATTTTACACATGGTTTTGAATTTCAAATTTCTTATCAACATGATTTGAAGTTTTCCAAACACTGCTTCTCCAATTTTGCATGAATCTTTCTTGAGGATATCCTGCATTGTTGTGGTGCATGTGCATTGGTGTTACAATGACACAACCTTCTTTTTCAAGCTATGATCGATCATGGACAAAATACTAAAATTTGCCTCACTATAAGGTGTATAAGCCAAGTTTCCCTCCGTTTTGTGCAATCTTAATAGATATAGCATCCACACTGTCAATTCTGCTCACTACTGTTTTCAAAATAAGAATGTGGTAACAATAATAGAAACACATATGGAGCCATGTACACCATCATGTAACTACTGGCTGTGGTGTTAAGTGTACGTCAGGGGCCACCACCTTCAAATCAAGTACTATAGGTGGCACTTTCAAGAATACTTTTTTTTAAGCATTTTACACAAATTAGTCAACATTTCCAAACTGCTTTCTTGCCTCTTCAGCAACTCGATCATCTGCATGAGCAACAATTGTTACACGAATCGTTTGAAAATATAATGCTTTAATAGCAGTTGCTGCTTTGACCATAAATGACGCAGCATCACTCACAAGAAGAAGAACATCATTGTGTTTAATACTGTCAGGCTACAGCAGAAACATGGATTTATCAATAGTTTTTCCCTGCATACACTAGTTCTTATTTTATCTATAGTTTTCTCATAGCACAGGCTAACATAACTTATATTCAGAGTAGATTCGTCCAGTATAGTATTTGTGTCTTTTCCTAAAAACTCTCGAAATTAAGGAAAATTTACTTTTCTGAGCAGAATATTGGCTCACAACACTTTGCATAGCTTTTGACTGAAAGCAGATGATTTGGATTTAAAGTTTTTGATTCGCACACTTTACAAAATAATACTTTCTTGTTTGTGGAAAGGACACTTTCACCAAACTTTTTGATTAACTGCTGTAAATGGTAGGGTTGAGATTCTTTGACTTTCAACATTCTGCTTACTTAGAGATAACATGAATAGATGGAAGTGCCCCAACTAACTCGATATATACAATTTCAACTAACAATATACTCAACGAAGTCACATTAAAAACAATTTTGACACTCGTTTTGGAGGCTGGGTGGTCTAACACACTATTCTCGCAGTAGACTAAACTGCCGACCACAGGGAGATTGAGTTTCAAATCTCGGTCTAGTATAGTGAGGTTGGTTTTCCCAAAATGGTTTTCCACTTTCCCTCCACAAAAATGTGGGCACACTTCCTCTAAATATAACCTTATTAATCCCTACCACTCTTCAAGAGATTGGTGCAAATAATATTTAGCCTAAATGATGAAACGGGCTTAAGTGGCTTCGCCATAATCATATTAGTGATTGATCGGCACTTTGATCACTGGACCAGCCCTAACTAAAATCAACCATCAATGAGATGATTTCACATACCCATTTGAGCCTTCAAACACTTAAGTGACCAGCTGACCTCACCTCTCTCACCACTTGTTTGTAACTCCAATACTAAAATAAGAACTCATATCAAATGAAGATATGCTAAAACAAATTATTCCACAAAAACATTATTCCACAATAGAACTACAATCCAAAGAACTGAACATTTCACTCCTTTCTATTCGTTTTGGTATACATTTGTCCATGTCTTTGGTAAAGCTACTCTTAAGGGTACAAAGCAAGGTACTCATGGGTTTTAAAACAACTTTAATCTATTTATTAATCTTTTATAGCAAAACTATTTCATGGAACATTGTAATTTTCCTAGCTAATCACGCAGTATAATAATATATTGTGTTACAGTGCTGGCAGCGATATTTGGAGCAGTGCCTTTCCTGGGCACATATTGGGCGGGTGTTCCAGCTGTACTGGACCTCTGGCTGCAGGATAAAAGTATCCAGGCTGCACTCCTCTTTCTGTGTCACTTCCTTCCTTGCTCTCTAGTCAACACAGCATTTTATAAAGAAATCAAGGGGTGAGGAGGTCTTTTAGTCTTGTTATTTAGGTGTGAACAAGAATATTCAAGCTGCTCTCAGGTTTCTTAATCGCTTTTTCACCCATTCCATTGTCAACACCAACTTATACTTCAAGATCAAGGTGTGAGCAGGTATTGTTATATTGTAAAACTGAAAGAAATACAAGGACATCAGGTTGCTGCTCTCCTATTCCTTCTTAACACCGACTTATACCTAGAGATCAAGGTGTGAGCAGGTATTGTTATATTGTAAAAGTGAAAGAAATACAAGGACATCAGGTTGCTGCTCTCCTATTCCTTCTTAACACCGACTTATACCTAGAGATCAAGGTGTGAGCAGGTATTCTAAAGGTGAAATAAAGATAAAGACATCCAAGTTAAGATGTGAGCAGGTATTGTAAAGGTGAAATAAAGATAAAGACATCCAAGTTGAGGTGTGAGCAGGTATTGTATGGATGAAATAAAGACAAAGACATCCAAGTCGCTGAGCCTCTGTTCTCAACACTGATTTCTATTGAAAAATAAAAGTATGGGGAGGTAATATAGTAATATTGTAAAGGTGAAAAACATTAACATCTAGATTACTTTTTTCTTGTGTGTTGCTCATGTTGTACTATTCTTCTACCAGTAAAACAGGACATGATAAGATATTGGTTGTGTATGTGCATAACAAGAGTTGTGATGTTGCTACTCTTGCTTTGCTTAAAACTATTTTGATATTTAGTGCTGGACTACAAGATTTCATCACATTTGATATATAAGATCAACCTGTCCAACTATCCTAAGCTGCCTTTTTTAAGTCATTCCTTTTCAACTGATCTCTATCTATAAGGCTAAGAATAAGGCGAGGAATTTATTTTCTGGAGGCCTAGTAAATTTTTATTTTATGAATCTTGATAAAAAAAAATATAGAAATGTGCAAGGTGTGAAAATTTGAGAAATTTAAAAATAAAATTAAAAAGCAAATAACTACTCTAAGAAATGTACAAACCAAAAAGAGAACTTAATATTTTCTAGTAATACCATACAGATCAGAAAATGGCAGAATTTACCCCCCACCCCCTCATTAGAAATGTTTTGTCTATAAATCTTGTCTTTCAATATAAAACTTTGACAATTGACATAAGCTGCTACACTACAGAATTAAGTTATAAATGGTATACATTGCAACTATCACCATTTTATTAATTGCATTTTAATTGTATGAATTAAATGAACTACAAGATAATCCAACCCAAATGTCAAAGGAAATACTATCAAATATTTACCCTAGTAATTAAAATTTACATTATTATACTTTCAAAGGAAGCTTTCTCATATAGTTCCTGCATCTCAATATTTTTTCATATTCTCATTATGATATAGTCTCAAGTTGAAAAAGTAGTTCTTGCACATCTCTAATAAGAACATAATGAAAACAGTTGATTCTAGCTTTTAGTTCGGTTGTTTAACTCTACTGTGATTTGTTTTAGTAAATTATACCACATTAAACTCCTAACTATTTGTGCACTGCTTAGCCAGTTGTGGCTTTACCATTTGTCGCTATAGGCATTGCAATGCATTGAAACTTTGTTAAAAACGATGAGTCAATGAGGATTTGACTACGAGGCATTGTGATGATGAGAAAAGAAATTCAACATGCCATGATGTAAATGAGTCTCAACTCCTATCAGGAACAAACATCACAGTTTTCTTAACAAACCAGTTGGTTACTAAAGTATTCATTTGTGATGTAATGGGAGAAAAAATGTATTATTAAATTGGACCAAGGACCATCTATGTTTTTTGAATATCCTTGCAACTCCTCCCTTTTATCATCGCGGTTAGTTGAGAGATAAATCTACTGACATTTTTAAAGTGCCATTGGGTATGAAAAATTTATCTTTTCCATGGGCCTTAATTTCTCTATTCCTGCAGGCCAATCTTTATATCACCCTCCTATTGATGCTAAGGATATTCAAAACTCACTTTCATGTTAAAAATTGTGTTTTGTATTTCAAGGGGTGGACACCCCTACCTGACAGGTCTTGCCATCGCTGGTGGGATCTTCTGCTTAGGGGTTGAGGGTGCCATTGTGGGACCCCTGGTCCTGTGTGGCCTTTATGTTGCCGTCAATATGTCCAGCTCGTTCATGAAGGACTCGCCATCAGAAGTGGCCCTCGCTGGGCGTTTTGGCCACTTGGGAAATCTCAGGGGTGAGTTTACATTATCAGTGCCCAGTTTTTAAGTGGTGACAGGATCATCTTCATGGGGCTAACTTTGCTGGTAGAGGTACCCTCAATTTGTATATATGTTAGTCATGTTAAAATTATCATTTGCTATTCCAAAATATTGTAAATACAACATGTTGACAACTGAAACATGCTTTTCAGAATGTCTCATTTGCTGTTGCTTGCAATTACAAATTAATTTTTTTAACACTATGTCTTACTACCCGTTAGGGTTGTATGCTTATGTACTAATTACATTAATGGTTTTATGGATTGGGAAGGCTTTATTTATAAGCTGTGTACCCACATTTGTGTGGAGGGAGAGTGGAAAACCATTTTGGAAAAACCACCCCCAGTACACACGACCAAGATTAGAATTCAATCTCACCGTCATTGGTAGTCTAGTATACTGCGAGAGTGGCCCATTAAACCATGCGGCTACTGGGGCGGGTTAACTGAATATTTAACTTCATTATATATCAATTTTTTAAATCAATCTTTTATTTGAAATTTAGCTTATTTTAGAAGCTTATATGAGAAATAATTTATATGAGTCAAAAGTCAACTTTATTGATCTATTTTTCAATGATTTAAGAAACTAATTGATAACATTTTTAACTAATCTTTAATAATTTTAATATTTTATATACCCATTTAAAATCAAATATTCAAATTATAATTTTATTATTTCTCTGCTATCAACTCAAACAGGAACAGCGAGAAAACCACTAAACAGCTAACCACGCAATTCAACCAAGAACCATAAACAACAATAAATAATCAGCCATTTAGCAACTAATCAAGCTTTCTGTGTCATAAAGCTTGAATAATAAGATGGGTTTGTGCAAATCTTATGTATAATAACATAACTTAAAGACTAGTTTTGTGTTGTTCATTTCCACTGTGTCTTAAGTATCCATTTGGGCAATACACATTCATTTTGATTTATTTCCACAAAGGTAAGTTGGGCTCCTATTAATTTAATGCCCAACAGATGGATATTTATGATTATCTTTTTTGTGATGGGAAGGTAAAAGGGAGTTGGATTGTGTTTTTTAAATGATCATGATAATTCTGTAAAATTTGTGATTTTAAAGATCACTCAATCCACCAAACCATTTACAATGATTGAGACTATAGCCCCATTTAATTATAAAAAGTACTTGGTTAATTAAATTTAAGTTTAAAGTTTTATGTTTTACAATTATTATGCACTAATAAAAAATGATAGAAATATGTAAAGCCAAACAAATTTAGTGACAAAAGCTCACCTTGGGAAAGAGGAATAAATGTTGGGAAGAATCCAATGTGCAAATGTGACTTAATCCATTTTCTGGCTTTTACAGTAGAAATAGTCAGAAATACATTGAAACACAAGCAATTTTTTTATATAGTACTCACAACCAGAACTTTCAAACCTGTCAAACGATTAAAATATTGAGAACATTCTCAAAACAATGCAACAGTTCTCAACTCAGACAGTGGGAACTAGCTCACCAATGGCTTACCAAGTCAAGATTACCACCAGCCTTCAACAGAAAAATATAGTTCTTATGCCCCTGAAAGACATAAGAGATTTTCCTTTCTTTTCTTTTTAAACTTCTGATAAATTTGTTATAACTAATATAATTTTTTAAATCATTATTATTTTTCATAAAGATAGCTAAATTGCATTTCTACAGAAAAAAAAGAGAAATTTTATTTTATTGAAAATGGGGTGAATTGTTTAGCATAGTATATTTCTTCACTTTTTTCCTTATTGTTTGATAATGGGACGTGTCAGTAGGCATAAAATAATTTTGTCTACATTAGTTTAACCTGGATTCATTTGGCCTAAACATTAGTTTCACCAAAATTCAGTTAGCCTAGTGTAATTTGGCCTAAAATGTATTTTGAATAAAAAAATTGATGTTGTTAAGTTCACAAAGAGTCATTTAGCCTGAAGTAATTTGAATTAAATATGATGTTCACATCTAAAACATACTAAAACACATAATTATATAATTTTTGGGATACACCAGTCCCCTTCTTAATATTATTATTAATTAATAAAATAAGTAGCTTAAAGAACAAAAATAATAATAGGACAAATCTTAGAAAATGATAAATTAGTAGTTTCATAATAAATCAACCAAACTCACATTTATTATCTGATCAATTTTAGCAAGTTTTATCTCATTCTTACACCATATTATTCATAAATCATTCATACAAACAAATTACTAAATTTTACATCACAAACAATTTATTTTAGAAAACCCAAACTCACATATTTGTCTATTTCAATTTCATAAATACTCAAGATAAAAGCTCAATGTTAAGTTCTTATTTTATAAACAAATATAATTTTTTTAAGGCAGCTAGTGTGGTCAAATTTCTGATGGTAGCAGGTAGCATGCCCATGATGTTGCTACAGTGGAGGACTTGAATTTCTTAAGGTGTATACAGTGAACAAAATAATTTCTAGCACATATATTAAGCCAATGTTGTTTTTTCATAAGTTGAAACTGAGATGGTAAATACTCCAGTGAGGATTATTTAAGAAATTTGAAGACTAAAGTAACTATATTTTTGGAAGAAGGTACAGGAAAGGTGGATAGAAACATACAAAAGGAACAAACCCAATATGGCTTTTACAGTGAAAAGAACAACACAGTTCACACTTTACATTACTGCCATTGGACAAAGAGGTAATGGCTGCCTCTCGAAGAAAATCATTTGATACCACCCATTCTTCTAACCTACTGTATGTTTTGTTCTATAGGAACTCGTTAGGAGGGAGTGTGAAACACTATATTGTGTTTGTTCCTTTTATATGTTCATACCCACATTTCCTGTACCTTATTCCATTGTTAGGTCACTGTAATGTATACACTGTCACAATAATCAAAATGAGGCAGAACCAGACTTTGTACAGGCATATCTTTAACTTATTCAGGTGGTAAGAAATGTAAGTATTTTGAGAATGTTTATTGAAATGCAGCTTTTTTGTTGTTGCAAATGTCAGTCATTTAGCCTAAAATATAAAGTTAAAAACTTTAGGTATCTTTGGAACGTACATAAAAGTCATTCACGAGCTAAGTTTACCTGGATGGCAGCTCGAAATGTTACTAGAAGTAATCCCTAATATATCACTATGCCAACAGCTGACACTCATCACTTTGGATGACTGTAATGAAAACAGATGGTAATATATTAATGTGATAGTTAACCACAGTAATTTAGGCCAATATTATTTATATATTTATTTGAGGTTGGACACAAAGTTTATTTATAGTTTTATTCCACTTTAAAAAATATTCACACCACTTTCACAAAAACTTCTAACGAACATAGCTTCAAAAT